>VUQR01000296.1:8105-21302 GCA_015108515.1 Hemichromis elongatus | reverse complement strand
AGGAAAAACTCCCTTTTAACAGGAAGAAACTTCCGGCAGAACCAGGCTCAGGGAGGGGCGGGGCCATCTGCTGTGACCGGTTGGGGTGAGAGAAGAAAAGAACAGGATAAAGACATGCTGTGGAAGAGAGTCAGAGATTAGTAGCAGGTACAATTCAATGCAGAGAGGTCTGTTAACACATGAGTGAGAAAGGTAACTGGAAAGGAAAAACTCAATGCATCATGGGAATCCCCCGGCAGCCTACGTCTATTGCAGCAAAACTAAGGGAGGATTCAGGGTCACCTGGTCCAGCCGTAACTATATGCTTTAGCAAAAAGGAAAGTTTTAAGCCTAATCTTAAAGGCGTTTAATGCAGTATCCATAAGTTTCCCTAAATTTATTATCAAAGTAATTTTTAAACATCTCCTTGTAGTTTCTGCTGTTTAAAAGCTTTTACCATGTTCAGCTCCTGCTGTCCAGCTGTTATTAAACCCAACTTCAACCTCCCAACACCCTCAAGGTCTCGCTTCTCCTTTCCAGCAGACACATGTGGCCTTCATGGAAAATTGTGTTTACCGAAAGTCACTAAAAACAAAAATATTGAATAATCAACAAAATTGCACTTCAGCTCTCTATATTGAAGTTTTTTCATCAATAAAAAAAAAAAAATCCAAAACAATGTACATTGTAAAACCTGATTACACTGTATAATTATGAGAACTAAAATCATAATTTTTTTTAAAAATAATTTTGGTGTTTTAAACAAACACACAAACACACATTCTTGCCAAAATGCTTACTGAATTTAAATATACGTAAATTTTCCATGCATTTTTGTTATGTTTGAAAAGCACTTAAAAATTTTGCACTTAATAGAGTCTGGTCAAATCAAATTTAGACTGGTATGGATTAATTTTATGTGAATAAGTAAACCTTGTATTTTTTTTATACTCAAAATTATTGCCTTAAGTTTACAGAAGGTGAAGAATTTTTTTTGTGCAGGTTTGTAAAAAAATGTAAGCCTAATGTAAGTGTAGGGGTTTTGTGGAGGGAAGATGTTGCTTATTTCAACAAGAGAATGCCAAACGTATGTGTCAGAAATGGAAAAAAATGTGGGGGACCTGTGGTAGGTGACCTTTCACCTTTTTACCTATTGAAAACATCACAAAAATGTCCCAAAAACCATTCAGGCTGAATGGTTGAGCACATCCACGCCTCCTGTTGTTTTTACAGAATGTTTTTCATTTTGCAGCTCAGTGGTAAACGTACTCTGACACGTCTCGAGTTCTTTGAAACACGGTATATTAAAAAAGCACAGCTATTTAAAACAAGATTTATCTTCAAGCTTCTTTTCAAAGTTTTTTTGCAGGAACTCGAATTTATCAGTCTCTTACATCAGTGTGGAGGAATTTAGGCGCTCTTCTTTACAGTGTTGCTTCACTTCCCTGAGATTTGTTGTCATTCATTTATGCACAGCATGTCATGTGAGGTGAGGCTGAGGTGTGAACTTTGAGTGGGCCAGTGCAACACCTCGATTCTTTCCTTTTTCAGTCATTCTATTGTAGATTTGCTGCTGTGCTTGGGATCATTGTCCTGTGGCGTGACCTAATTTTGGCCACACTTTAGCTGGCAGACAGATGGGCTCACATTTGACTCCAGAGTACTTGGGTATAAAGAGGAGTTAATCGTGGACTCAATGACTACAAGGTGCCCTGAGGGCTATACTACGAAGAACGATTAATGGCTTAACGAGCAAAGTCGAGCTTAAAAGAGGGTTTTTGTGTCACAGAAGTGGTCCTCTTTTTACCTGCCTAAAAAAAAAAAAAACCCATGGTAACTCATGCTGACCACATAGCCTGATCAGGAGTAGATTTTATTTGGATACCTTGTCAAGCCGTACCTTACTAGCAACACGAATTAAGCCGAACTGCAGTGTTACAGCACTGCAGTCTTTGCATTGCATTGCACTGGGATTTGCTTGTATTCAGCTGGTGATGCAGACAATGTATAGAAAACATATTCCCTGCTAAGTCTTCTTGACACTGTTGGGAGTGCAACTACTATAACAGAGAACACAAACCAAGAATATCTGTTCAATGAATCGTCATTTCTCTTTGGTCTGCAACGAGCTAAAGTGAGTTCCGTGGCTTCTTGATTAGGCTATGGGGCGGTAACTTTTATTGTTTAAATGTTTCCAGTTTGAAGTTTCACTGGTGCTAATGTGCAGCTGTCACATTATAAATGAACAGCAGCACCGAGAGGGCACTCATCAGTGAAATAATAAACTTGAATTAAAATGTTTAGTTTACTGCTCTGTGTGCTAAATCACCAGATTAACATTTTCTGCAGCATTAATCTCTTGTCTTATTTGCAAATGGTTGCATTTTACAGGTTTTTTTATGTTCTTTTCGTCACCGCTTTATCATCATCATCATCATCATCTGATAATATCTCTGATTGGAGTAGGTGGCACTCACAGGGATCATTCTGTGTGTAAGTCTTGTGATTTCAGTCAACATGAGTCATGTGATGCATAAAACTCCTTTTATGAAACACAATGCCTAGCTTAAGAGAGAATGTTGATAACCCTCATGGTTATACATGCCATCTCCAACTGGGGGTTTGAGGTTTTGTCAAGCCAGATAACTCAAATTAAGCCTGTTATCGTCATTTTGGTCAAACATCTCTACTTTGCTGCCATTTTCTATTTAAAGAGAAGAGGCTTTCTTTTGGTACCCCTTCAAAATAAGCCATATTTGTTGTGTCTTTTTCTAATTGTACTCTCATGAACAAAATTTTCCATCTGAGCTTGAGGTAAATTTACAGGAATGTCCACTCATGGGAAGGTAAACTGTTAATACACACCTGAATGCTCCAGACTGGCGAAATGCCTAAAGGGCACTACTTTTATAGAGGTGGTCACACTGGCTAATGACCAATTAATCAAGTGCCTTTGATCAGCAGCACCTGGCCACTACTTACACTCTCTTTTGCTGTGAAAACCTGAAAAACTTTTGTGTTCTTATGACCCTAAACTGTCTTTTTTTTTCTTTTCATTTTGATTAAATATGGATCGAATTGTCCAAAATCATTGCATTCTATGTGTTTATTAACATTACATCCCCATCCATACAGATTTATACCACAGCCCTATCTGGGTACTATCAAAAATTTGGACAACCAGAACTGTCACTAGTTAGTCTGTGTGCTTAGTCACAGATGCTAATCTTTGCCTGGATAACCAGGAGCATGTCTAGCAATGTAAGGGATCTAGATATGCAGTGTTTCTGCAATTCCACATTTACTGGAAATGTTTTTGTTTTTTTTACAGTAAGCACTTAGGTCAGCTTCACTGTCAACATTGCTCAATGGTTGACATGATTTTATAAACATTGCAACACATTTATATAAATTCCCCATGTGCTCAATTGACGTAAAGCTCTATTTTGGCCTTACAGCACCACTATTCTAAAAATATTTGATACAAGCGTAAAAGGAGCGGAATGTGGACACATCTGGGTGCTTACATCGATACTATGAGGATATAACTGTGTATGGTAAGATTTATCCAGCAAGTCATTTATCAACATAAAGTAAGACAGCAATAAGGAGCCGTAAAAATACATTTATGTTCAGGCAAGATGGTTAATCCTCCTGGGTTTGTGGCACATGTGCATTTGCAAACAGACGTTATTAATATTAATTGTGATGTTAAATAATGACAGATTTTTTTAATGAATTATCTCATATGCTGTTTGTGATATAAAATTAGTGTCCATGTGATGACCATTGTTTTGGTTTTTTGAAATTTAATTATATATTTTCTATATCCTGTGGACATACAGCCTTACATTTAGTTCATAAATAAACTGGATTTAATTAAACTTGTGGTAAGACTAAAGTGAGTGTCTTTAGATAGTTTGATTCTGCACAGATTAAAAATTTAACACTGGATGCCCGTGGCTTCACAGCATACTCTAGCACATGCATGTTTCATTTCCACAAAAAGGTTGCAATCTCAGTAGTCGAATGGAAATGCTGTACACGTACCAATAACGCAGCTATTTTGGATGCAGTGTGAAATTGCAACACAATTCATTACCATGCTTATAATTAACTATAGAAGTATATTTATTGGAATTGTCTATTGTGTGCAAAGTTTAAGTTACTGTGCAAAATGCATGCACGTGCACATTTGTAATATGACTGCTACAAAGCGTTTGTAAATGATGCTACAAATGCATGACTAAAAAACTAAATGTGCATATGCAAATTTTTATTCAAATTATTACTGCTGGAAACCCTCCTTATTAGAGTTCTCAGTCACTAGAAATGGAAATACAGGCCTGATTTGCACCCACTGACACTGAAATTGCCATATACATCCAAATGCTTTTACACCTTTCAGACAATGCTACAGTCAGCAGTCCCATCAGAAAAGTTAGTCAGCAGGACCCGAAGGACTGCAAAGAAATGCAGACATCGACTTTACAGCAATGCTTTCACAGTCTGCCGCAAATTAAACACATGTAGCCTACCTGGAAATTGTTGTGGCCATAGCTGCAATTACTGCTAATGATCAGAAAGGCACATTCAAAAGCTAAGGTAACAGAATGTTTACATTTTAGTAAGACCCTGAAGCTACAGAAGGAACAGCTGAGACAATGACCTCTTCTTAAATCATGTGTTTATGCCAGATTTGACTTATCTATTTTTGTTATATATTTGTCTCTATCTGAGCAACTTTCTGGTCAAATTTAAGGTTAGTGTGTGTGTTTAATGTTGCGTGTATGTAAATCTATTCTTTATATACTAGAAAGCATTTCTCGATTTTACAAATCTACTTTTATTTCTGCTCCTTTTATTTCTCTGCTTAAATGTTACTTGTTAAACTGTATTATTCTTTCTTTTCTTGGTTTTATGCCTTCTAAGTGCTTTTTTTTTTAAGCACTTTGTGCTCTATAATTAATGATTATTATTGTTATTATTTCATAGGCCATTTATTGAAATGGCCTTTACAAAATGTTTTGGGGTTTAGGATAAAATGAAAAGCTCTTTTATAACAGTGACATCAAGGCTAAGAAATTCACTCATTAATAATTACGTTTTGTAAGTCGATGAATACTGTGTACTGTGGGGGAAAAAAGGCTTACGTAAACAATGACTTTGAAAAACAACACCGATAATATTTACCTAGGAAGACATGTTTATTCTCTTTTCTTTGTGTCTCGCCTGCACGTCTCTCTCTGTAGAAAACTAGTCTGGCTGTAGCACCCCTTGTCTCGGGTATATGAGGGTTGGACAATTTTATCATTAGTTTAGATATAATAATTATAAATGCCTGTATTGGCTAATATACATCACCAACTCCAGGATACTACTAATGATGAGTGGCTCACTTGTACATGCGGAAAACAGTCATAGACGTCCAGGTGCAGGATTTTAAGATCTTAAAGGGTTTCGGTTACTTGGATAATCAGTCATATCATTATTAGATCTGACGCGTCTCATCTCGGGAAAGATACAATGCCATTACTTTGTGAGTCTTTCTGCCACTTTGGAAAATTGCCAAGACTAAAGCTGAGATTTCTGCAGCTGCTTTCAACTTGCCTTCTTCCCAAGGTCTAAGTTAAGTAACCCATCTTCTGCTGTGCTGCTTGTGCTTTTCTTCACTGCTTGTATATTTTGACAGGTGTGTTTTTTTTTTTTTGGCATAAACCTGTAAACAAACTGTAACTTCTTGCTGCTCAATTTACTATTATGCTGCTAAATCTCTGCATATTTATTCAGATTTATCTATTGTCCGTGTCATTATTAGAAGTCATAACAACAGTTATGCTAACTTTTTCTTGGGCTATTTGACAAGTGCATGCCATACGGCCATTAGTAGGTAGGTTGGGCCACTCGTGATTTTTGAGGTTTAGGTTTCTAAACAAAACAATGACAGAAAAGCCGAGCTGCAACTTTATTTAGATATCAAACTCATTCACGATATTTCCTTTGATGATTTTTGTTTCAAACAAACAACTTTAATTTCAAACAACTATTTGTAACCTTTGTCTCTAGACTGCTTCATTAAACTGCACAATTTCTTCAAAAAGCAACAAGTTAAACAGAATGTGAACATTGCCAGACATGGAAAAATAAAGTTCAGTCTTAGTCTTATAAAAAAACAAAAGAAATCCATAAACTTGTGAACAGAGATGAAAAATATATATCATTTAGTGAGAGATTAATACTATTCACTCTTAGCTGGTTCAGTGAGCCTGTTTTTGATTGCAGAGCTGTTGCGGGGTGCGGTCCGCCGTGCGGCTGCGGGGGAGGCGGACGGACCTGAGCGGCAACCCCGGTCACGTGTCCCCGACTTAAAACAGAATGAACTGGGTCCTGTTGTTGATGACGATGTGCGTAGGCTGTAGCTGAAAATCTGCAGCACCTGTGCAAGTCAACAGCTGCAATCAAGAAGTGTACTGAAAAGTGCGATGTACACTTCTATTGTCTTTAGTCTCTATTCTTCTTCATTGCCACATACTCACGCGGGTGTAGCTTTTCAGCAGATGTGCAAATTATTAACGTAACTGCCGCTAATTTCTTTATTCCGCCGTAAAAGTGATTCCGATGTTAAACATTAGTTCCACATGACTTTTCTGCCAGGTAACTTGCGCCACCCCCACTAGTGTGGCACGCCACGGGCGTCAAGAACCAGTGTCCTAGCCTAAACGAATCCATATCTATATCCCTATGCCATGTTCTTCAAAAACTAAAACCAGTATATATTTTTCTGAATAAAACAATCCCATATAAACAACAGATAACCAGGCCATGCCATATCACTTCCCTTTTTATCACTCTAATCCTGCTCATCAGCAACTGAGAATCAAACAAACATGAAAATGATCAGCGTTGGATTCACAACAGGACTTTCAATTTATCTCAGTTTCATCTCATTCTAATGAATAATTTAGTCGCTTTAAGAGAGGAGAGGAGAGGAGGCCTGACTTGCATGAAAGAAGAATCTACGTCAGATTTACTGGTGAAATATTCTCATTTAATAACATGCATGTTAACAGCATGCCACGGGTTTATCATAGCGGTCACGTTAAATTGCAACAATCTTCGTTGCTTCCCATAGAAAGGGGTATTTGGTTTTAAATTCAGTGGGCAAAGGTTCTGGGTTCAGCTGGGGGCCTGCACATCCTTCCCGTGCCTGCACGGTCACACATCCACCAGCATCCACGAGAAAGTTTGTTTTAAATTTGCCGTAGACGTGAACGTAAGCATGCATGCCTGTCTGTCATCGTGTCCTTGGATAGGCTTAACCCCATCACGGCCTTAGCTGGATAAACAATTAAGAAATGGATGGTAAAACTGAGATGTATTTAGTTTAGAATATTTCCTTTCATTGGGGATTCGTGTTTACCTGAGGCCGTCCAGCACGCTTGCTGAGCTACTTCTCAATCAATAAATCAAACAAAATTTATTTATACAGCACCTTTCATGGAAAT
This sequence comes from Hemichromis elongatus, assembly GCA_015108515.1. NCBI lineage: Eukaryota > Metazoa > Chordata > Actinopteri > Cichliformes > Cichlidae > Hemichromis > Hemichromis elongatus. The sequence continues at coordinate 13,818 of VUQR01000296.1, read as the reverse complement.
GGTTTACAACTGACTGAACGAAGCACAAGGCAGTAAGTATAGAGTGGGAAAAGTAATATGTGCCAAGGTACCTCCTTTTTATTGCCATGTAGCTTTTATAATGTAAATAAAATAATGAAAACCTCAAAAATATATATCAGAAAGAAAGCTGTGATAAAACTCACATAAAAATAATTTATTGAAACGCAGCTATAAGGACTAAGGAAGTGAACAGTTTAAATATAAATAATAAAAGCCAAGTAAAAAAAATAAATAAATAAATTACCAAGGGAAAAAGAATTACAGAGAAGTAGTAAGCTGTTATTTCTAAAGAAAATGAAATGAGCAAAACAACAGCGATGCCTTGAAATTATAAAAACTGTTCTTGGATGAGAAGGGCTTGAGTTCCTGTGAAATTGTTGCACAGTCTCATATTGGTGGATCACAGAGGCTCGGTTGTTATTTTGGAGTGTTTTATATGCTCCCTTCCCATGCTTATTAAGGAGGAAGCAGTAATTTAGTTTCGGGGTTAGATCTCAGAATCCTTGCTGCTTTGGGAACCGAGTCGAACGTTTCAACTATTTGTTATGTATGGTAATTTTCTCGATTTCAAGTGTCCCATACTGAAATTCCAGCCTATGTGTGACTTTTATTGCATGCGCGATGTTTGCGACATAAAGAAAATGAGAAAGAACGACTTATTGGAAACCCTGTAAAACTGGTTATTTTATCTTGCTTAATAACATTATCTTTTTTAGCTGTTTAAAACCTTGTGATGAGTGTACAGATCGAAAGATATTCCTGGTGCTTTGCATTGCAACAGTCTCTGAGTATGAACAGGCTGACCTCATTTGAGGGTATGGGTTGGTGTTTTCTGCATTACCGTGGGAATGCCATTCTTTTTAATCCTATTCGTGGCATCTATTTATCAGCCAGTTGCATATTTGTAAACCACATCGTCTAATCTGTAATTGTGAACTGGCATTGTGGCTACTGTGTAGGTCTCTGTTGAGCAGACTGGATGTTGCATGAAAAGAATTGATGCACGATGTAAACCAATGAATATTTTACATGTTTGGAGAAAAATGAAACAGCTTTTTCTTCAAAGTAGAAATTACCTTTTTTTTTTTCTTTCTCCCCAGTGTAAAAATCATTCTTTGGAAGAAATGTCAAGAATTTTCAAAACATGAACATCATGTCCACACAGAAGGAGAGACGGGACTTTGTGATATTGAAACATATTTGTATGAAAACATTGTCTTTGCCAATCACTTCTCGCCGCTGGGGTGGGGAGTGGCTGTTAACCTCATTTGTTTTCAGTGAGCTCGTCTCTCTCTGGGTGTTTTTAAGTGTGATATTTTCCAAGTCTTTGAAGAAAGACAACCTAGATATTTTTTTTTTTCTTTCAGTCCAATTTATGCGATAGCAGATTTGAAGGGGTGCTATGAATACCACTCACATGTTGACGATGCTGCAGAGAACTCATAAGATTTTAAAAGACAATTAAATTTTAAAAGTTAAAATTAGTATTACATTTGAGAAAACTGATCAGATGCATTTGTTGCTTCAAATGCATTTCCCCAATGATTGACTATTAATAAGGCAAGATAGGATAACTGCAGCAGGTCACTGCACACCCCTTGACTGATTTGATCAATGCTAATTTGCACTACTTGAGTACAGTATCAACTGTAGAGATCTTTCATTATAAGTTAAAGGAATTTCTTGACAGTTTGTGAATCACGCTTATTTCCTTTCTTGCAGAGAATTTAATTAGTTAGACTTCCTGTTCAAACAGCGTCCAACAGCCAAATGAAGTTCCTGCACGTATCTGCCTATAAAGTTACATTTTGTTTTTACAATATCCTCTGTGAACCGTGCAAATGAGATGCAATGTATTCATTTCTGAGTTTTAAAAGTTACGGTTGACTTGTTTTTGAAGTTTGGGCAGAGTAAGGCTAAATGTTTCTCAACATTTAGTTTCTATGCTAAGCAAATTTGAGCAACTCCCGTTTCCCGCCTCACAGTTACCGCTCTCTTATCTGTGCGTTATCTTCTCATCTAGCTCTTGGCGACATAACAAATGTAAATAAATATGACAAAATTCTAAGAAATTTGGTTTAAGGGCATTTCTTATGGTCTGAACCAAAAGATTTCAGGCTTCACACTGTTAAGTTTCAGTCAGCTTTATCACCTCCTGGCTCTGTATAAGGTCACTGAGAGCAGACCTCACCAATATGGTAATCTCAGGTACAGAGCTCTGGCGGTGGGCACAGACGTTCTGCTGCTTTTGTTTGCTCGAGGCAACCGGGGACAGAAAAATTAGTTTAAAGGAAGTAAAACTACTTGTTTCAGACAGTGATTAAACTGAAGGGTTGCATTAAAAAAAAAATCAAAAAAATCCAAAGGATTATTTTGAGCTGTGAATGTGGTAAAGCTACTTTATTCCCAGAATAAAAATCTGGACGTGGTTATAATATGATCTCAGTAGACCCTTTTTTATAACATCACACTTTCTTAGAGAGGGTGCCAAAATGTAGTTTTGATCCTTTTCATTATTTTGTATTATTATTATGTTGTATTCTGCTTTAGTTTACAAAATATAGGCTGACCAGGCACTATATTGGGTCCAGTGTCCGTCATTTAGATGTTAGTTTTATCCACATGCAGTCAGTCTATAGTCACAGCACGTATATTACAAATCAGAGATCACAGATCAGAGACCCTACAAATAAAACAAACCTTAAAATGTGAAGTGGAACTAAACAGCTTCAAGCTTTATGTTTTGATTCAACCCATCTGGTAGGCTGCACTGAATCGTTTGGCGGACATGTTCGGCCAAACGAGCTTTAAATAGGGAAACACATGGGAGTAATTTTCTGGTGACATTTCAGGCTAAAAAGTGTCCTGTCTGTTTTCTTTTGAGAATCGATAAGTGAACGTCTCTTTTTAGGTTCCCTGGGTACCAGTCGCACAGGCCTTGATACCAGTTAGTGAGCATCTGGCGTTGGAAAAATACGTATTCCTGACGCAGTTGAGATTGTTGGTGGCTGTTGTGAAATTGATGGCTAAAGTCATCTCAGCCGAGAGAGTGATCAGTGACTCCCCGGTAACTGCTGGTTGCTACTGTGTATTCAGTGGCTTATTGATGAGCGTTTCTGGAGGTTTCCGCAAGTCCTTAGTGTGGAATTGGTCGCAAAAAGCTAAATGGTGCTGCACAAAAGAAAAAGAAAAAATCTCTGTGCAATTGCATTGTTTGCTACCAGGTTGCATGTAGCTTCCAGTGTTGGTCAAGTTACTTGAAAATAGTAGTTAGTTACTAATTACTTCTGGTGTGGTCGCATCAAACCCGCCTTAAGATGAGTTTATATTTTTCTATATTTTGTTGTTTTTGTTTTAATCTGCAAATAAAATTCAAGAAGCAAAACAAAGTTACTTTCAGGTTCAATCTTAATTGTGTATCTCTACATGAAAATAATGACGACCAGTAACCTCAATGTTTCAAACCATCTGACAGCATGATACAGCAGTTTCTTATGCATCTGTCCTACTAATTATAACTCCACCATGAGGAAGAGATATGGTGTCGAAACTGGCTGGGCCAGAGGTCAGATGGAGACTCTTTACTGTACAGTGGTGTTTAGTAGCTGCATGCTAGGATGATAATGACTTATTTAGGTTTGTTTACTTTCTTAAAATATTGCCTTGTTACTGGAACCTTATCCAAAGAGCAATGATTAACAATATTCTCAAAAATACAGTAAATTGATAGAGTAAATTGCTTTTTTGTTCATCCTTCCAATCTCAGAGTTCAATTTGCATCCTTAAATAGTGCTTTCACCTTGTCAAAAGACAAAAGAGTAGTGCTTTTATGCATAGTGCATTATGGGATCTGCATTTGTAATATGCTATATCAGATAAAATGATTTGATGCATAGAAACATTTTACACTTGAATACTCTCTACATCTAACCCAATTTTGGGATACGGTTAGGCAGAGTCCATTAAAAAATCCTCTCTGTCAAAGAGGAGGCTGTTTACTTTTAAATGAACACTGAGCACTACCAGGTAATGGAAAAATAAATAAATGAAAACGCCAATAACAGACACTACTTCTATGTTGGTACAGCTATGTCAAATTAAGATCTACAATAAAGCGGGGATCCATCAGATTGTCGTGCACTAACATTAGCATTAGAGAACAAATGCAAGCGACAACTTTTATATAAGAATAAATGAATAACACTGACATCATAATGGATTAATTTTCCGTTCAGTTAATTTTTATTTCTATAACAGCTTTTCCCAACAACAGTCATCTAATGGCACTTTATGTTGTAGCATGAAAAAACCTACAATGTTAACCCACAAACTGGAAATGCAGTGATTCAGTGTGCCTCCATGAGCAAGCGCTTGGTGAGAAACAGGAAAAAGGCTTCTGCATAGTCAGACAGTCATCTGAATGACGAGGATTGGGAGTGAAGGGGCGAACGGGAGGAAAGCTTTTATATGTATTTAGTATATTTTTCCCTTTCTAACATGTAACAAAACAGAAAAATCGGGTCACCCTATTGTTTTCATCTTTTCCCCAGCCATGCATGCATGGCATTGCTGCGGGTTCTCGGGTATGCTGCCGCAGTCCAAAGACATATATGAGGATGTGAAAAAGAACAGGCCTGTATGCAGTCCATTGAAAAACTGATTACACCCAGTGGTTATGGTTCAGACAGCATAGTGGAACAGCGTATCGGACTTGTGCCTCACAGCAAGAAGGTCCTGAGTTTGACATCGCCACCTGAACGGGACTTTCCTGTGTGGACTTTGCATGTTCTCCATGTGTTTGCGTGGTTTCTCTCCGGGTACTCTGGCTTCCTCCCACAGTTCAAGGACATGCATTTAGTGGGGTTAGGTTAATTGGCGATTCTAAAATGCCCATAGACGTGAATGTGAGTGCGAATGGTTGTCTGTCTGTCTATGTTAGCCTGTGATAGACTGACAGCCTGTCCAGGGTATACACCGCCTCTCGTCCTTAGGCTCCAGCCATCCTGCAACCCTGACGTGGATGAGTCAAAGAGAAAGGATGGATGGTTATGGTTCATGCACTTATGGACACCCTCATGTTAGAATATGGTGTTTTTTCCGGACAAACTGAATCCTTGTATCCCCTCTGCTTCCTGCATATATATTTGGATTTTTACAAGTGGACAAAAGGGTTTCTTTCTTTTACCTGCTGCTCAGGGATCAATTTCTCACTCTTGTTTGTGCTTATGCTCCAAACAACAGCTTAGAGTCCCCAGCATATTTGAAGTCAGTCGATGGGGGGCTGGAAGCTGCTCCACCTGCTCCATCATCCCAATGGTAGATTTCAACACTTATGTGGGCAGTGGCAGTGAGTCTTGGAGGGGTGTGATTGGGATGTACCGATCTGAACTCAGGTGATGTTCTGTTATTGAACTTCTGGCTGCAACTTACCTTCTTAATGCAATTTTGGTGCAGTAAAACAGCCCTTAGTTTTGGTTATATAAATGAATCTAGCAGGAGGCACACTTGATGCCCAATAGCTAGCAGTAAATATGTGGGACAATTAGTGACATCAGCTGTTATTCAAATATAAGCTGATATTCTCAGCAGGCTGGTGGGGCCAGTAAGTGCAGACCAGGAGCATGTAGCTCTACCAGAGCCAGAGATATCTGCAAAAAGAAACAGGTATATACAGAGAGGGGGGGGGCATGGC
>VUQR01000295.1:295-16011 GCA_015108515.1 Hemichromis elongatus | reverse complement strand
ATATAAATCCTGAGGTGTACTTCCAGTTTTAAACACAACCACTGTGACAAGACAATTATAACTGATTCAGAGAAAAATAAAGCATTCTTATAATGAAACCTTAGGTCAAATAAATCAAAACTCCTCTTTTTAGAATTAGAAAGGACATTTGATAAACTCCCCTTTGATAGAAGACTGGGTTTTTTTTTTTGGCCTCGGGAAGATGCCAGTGGAATGGAATAATTCTGGTAAGTTTATTTTATTTACAATGTCACAATTTCGCCTTTTTCCTCTCTGTGGTGTGACTCTTTCAGTTAAAAAATTTGGACTTCGTCATTCATTCCACGATTACTTCAAAATTTAAGTCACTTGCTTTCTCTGCTGCTGTTTATTGTCACTTTCACTGTGAGATTAATGTAACCTTTTTTCACCTCTAGTTTTTCCCTGAATCAGCATCCATCAGTCCTTCAACTAAGCACATCATAAGTCCTGCACGAAATAATATCCATCAACATCTTTAAGCATTGCTCTTCCCCTCTTCACCCCTACCATTAATGTCTACACTACATCAGGGGTTTTCTAGTACTGTGAATGGATTACACCTTAAAACAATTGTGTCACAATGGCATCAAATCTAAATGTTCACGTCAAATTAATTAATTTAATTACCCTCTAAGGCTTTTAGTATTTATGGATTGAACTGAATTACTGATTAACCACTTTTTATTCCTGACTTCAACTGGATAGCGGTCTTTTAAAGCATTCACTATTCTGTGGCTTTTGAGTTTTAACCTTAAAAGTAAATAACCTAAATGTGTATATTTATGCATCTGGGGATAATATAAGATTAGCTTTGAATACTCATAGAAAAATATGATAATGTGCTCCTTTCTCACTCAATGTCTCTTTATAAATGATTGTTATATATCTATCTATACACACACACACACACACACACACACACACACACACACACACACACACACACACACACACACACGTGTTTTACTTTAATTCCCTTTTCCTTTTGTTACATTCCATCTGCTTTCTTGCTCTCTCTTTCCCTCCCTTTTTTTTTCATTGCTCTCTCTAACTCCCTTTGTCCTTTGTTGTCAACCTTCCCCTGAGACAGTGTTGTCACTTCTCTTTAGTCTGGCTACTCACTAAGGCTGCACAGCTGTAATGGTTTTAGATTCCAGCTAAACCTTTGGCTAACTGTGATCAGGGAAGTAGGGGTGAGAACAAGAGAGATAAGTAGAGAAAGAAAGAGAGGTGTGTGTTTGAAGGCTGCAGCCTTTCACACAGGCAATTAATGACTTTGAGGACAAACCTTTGTCTTCTGTCTGTGACCCTGGGTTATGCATTTTCTTCCTAGTCACCCTTTTTCAACTTATTTTCCTTCTTTTTTTGTATTTTTAAGCATTTCCTACAGGGACAAAGATGCATTTGTGGAGGGGTTTTTTTTCTTCTTTTCTTGTATACTTTTTTTTCTTGTCTTATCAAAGAAATGCATTAAGGGCACAATGGTATTCTTGCCCTCTCCTTCTGTTCTTCTTTCACACAATATTTCCTGTGACAGTGTGGGCCCCCTTACAATGTTGCTTTTGGACATGGTGACTGATGAAATAGCCAAGTCTGAATCACTTGCTTTCGGCTTCAGGCTGTGGGTGGTGAGCAGTAGAAGGTTATGTTAGAGATATAATATACAAAAGGCTTTCTTTTTAACATGAATCTCTTCTTGACATTTGCTCCCCTCACTTGGCTCTGCAAAACTATAAGCAACTACATTTAATGAGTTTCATATTTTGATTTAAAGTGACTAGCCCTTACTATGTTCTCATTGTTTATTGAAAATGACTGGATTTCTCAGAGCAGTGGGTTTTTTTTCCTCCAGACCATATTATTTGGGGGAATCTAAGTGATTTGTGCACTGACATAGTTTGTGTTGAGATGTGCAGCACTGAATATTATATTGTTTTTTAGCTTTATAGTCCACACATTAGCTCACTGAAGCATTAATGTCTGACCTGCGCAGATGGCACGATGGTGACATAATTAAACTGATTAAGTTCAAATTCTAGAAATTTTTCCCAGTTCCCCCTTTTTTACCCTCTCCAGGCTAGTCTAGAGTTAAAGGGGATTGGATAATGGTGGATTGGCCTGGGGGTTGTAGCTTTACTTGAGGCTTATCTGATTTTTCTACACCACTAAATGGCGACTTTCTGAAGATCTTCAATTTGGTGATTGTTTGGTGGGTCTGGCAGCAGTTGTGAAAATGGAAATTTAGTACTTTTCTAACTGAACCTTCTTGGGAGGAGCAGATTTTTTTAGGAAGATGATTTATTGTGCTTAACATTACATTTCATATGACATGGGAAAAGTGACACCAGGTTTGAAAGCTGTGCTCTCCTGGTGTCAGAGAGGTCTTTCGTTATGTACAGCGTACCACACCATTCATTTTCACCTGATTACCAATTGAAGCCTACTGTATCACTTAGGGATGAAGAAGCACCTTCTGTGGAAACTTCAAAAACGCTTGGGAGTAATACAACTTTCACTTGGCCTCCTATTGTAATCCACTGGCTTTCATAGGCCAAAGGTGTTTAATGTAGCAGCAGAAACACAGAAAAAAAAAAAAAAAACTGGAGTTTGAGCTGACAGACAAAAAAAGAAATAAGACTCAGTAAATTTGTCATTCTAGTATTGCTGAACATTTACAGAGTACTGCTTGCATAGCTGCTTAACAATATCTGATGCAAGGCCTTTCAAAAATTTCACAGGAACCTTTCCTGATGGTGCCACAACCTGTTTATCAGTAGGCCCCAGGTTATTTTATGTGAATAAACAACTTCCCTTGGGTCCTACATTTCAATCAGTGGTTCCCCCTAATTTACACGTTTTGAATGTGTGACTGCTTTGTTGCACTGGCTTGGAGAAGCCATATAGTAGAAAAGTCAAAGCTTTCAAAGTAGAAAATCTCTATAATGTTTTAAATGTGTTAAATATGACTAAAAACTATAATGCAATGCATTAAACTGAAGACTCTGTCTGTACTTTGTACATAGAACTATTTGTTTGGCAATGAATAATGATTTAAAACTAAACGTGCGTACAGTTGCACAAAACAGAAACTCAAATAAGGTAGTGGTCTACTATAAAAATTTGACATATCGGTTATATTTATATATATTTAGATTAAATACATACTCTTGAGGTAAAATTATTTTTTGACACATTGCAATTTATTTTAACACTTGAGTTATGTTTTCAAAAGGCATTTTCACATTTCATGCACTCAGTGGTACATGCATTCATTAAATGCACCAAAGCTGTTCTAAAAAGTCAGCCAAGTCTATCCTGTTGATGTAAAAATAGGACAAAAAGATGTGTGTGTTTTTTTTTGTTTGTTTTCATTTCAGACAAGACTGAATCTTTGCTATATAATCCCTGCTCTCCTGGAAAGGTTTGAGACCTTGCTAAGCCTGTAATCTCTGCCTCCCACAACTTCACAAAAGTCAATATAAAAGACCAATTACAACTATAAATACAACACTTACCTGTCTTGTACATGCTATTAAAAAAGAAATGTATGCGTGACTGAGAAGGACATGGGGAATTTCCAAAAAATCCAAACTATTTCTGCATCAAGATTTGTTCTCATAAAACATGCTTTCTGTCTTGTATTGCCAAACAGAATGAAATACAACATGGCAAAGTTATATAACAAGTTAAATTGGAGTGCAATCTTAATAGCCACACCTTTAAAAGATCTGTCAAAATCCAACCAAATCACCTTCCTATGAAACTCTTTCAGTGTCATTTTTATCTGCCTGCATTTCATTTGTCTCAGTGGACACCCTAACACTGTCTGTTTAATTAAGTAACGTTAGCCTTAGAACCCAACTGGGAGCCTTCATTAAACTCTCCATTATGCAATTTCTACATCACTTACTACAAGAGCTCCTTGAGCATTAGGATAGCTGGTTGCTTTCCCCAACAACTTGTGTTCAGTTGAGGGGTAGGGCCCCAGAGGTAAAATCAAATCAATACTTCCAGGCAGCGGGAGCTAACAAGGTCTATCTAGGGTTGTGCTCTGCTTCTAAGTAATGTCAGGGGACAAACGTGGAGGTACTAACAGTTAGCCTATCACATGTCTAATAGAGTAGTACGCTCCTTTTCTCTGTAAGCTGTTCTGGAGTGTAAGGTGAAGACTTAATCTGCTTAAAACTTAACAAACTTTAAAAAAAAAAAACTCTCTTAGAGCAATTTTTAAGAAGTTTTTTTAGGTAGTTTAATCATCAGTGACAATTAAAATAGATGCCAGTGCACTTTATGGACGATAAGTCTTTCTTAGAGTTGGACAGTAATACACTTTTAAATCAGACATGGATCACAAACCAAACTGCCTTTACACGTAATCGTTCATTTTCAAGCATTGATTAAAAAAACAACAACAACAACAAAAGAGTAGTAGTACTCAGTAGTAGTAGAGCCAGTATAAATGTAATCACATAAACAGTTTTGAATTTTTCTTGCTATCGAGTCCAAATGTATTTGAATAAAGTCAATGAGAAAAGCAGAGAATTAACAGAGTAAAGAGAGATTTGTTTGACAGTTTAACTGCCAGTGTTTAATTTTACACAAAATGTATTAAACTGGCCTATATTAAAAACCTTATTTTTAATTAAGCTTTTCACAGTTGCTTGATTTTGATTTCACCCCCCCCCCCCTTTTTTTACTTCTATAAACCTAGAAGAAAAAAAAAGAGATATTATTATAGTAATATTTTAAAGTAACCTATTGCAGACATGATAATTTGACATAATTTTAATACACCAGTTCATGATGCTGATAGGCTAATTTTTACTTAAAAGAATGTTTCACCTTCATTTGAAGGCTTAAATAAGATTTTTTAAATGTCTCTTTTGCTAGACCAATAACCATAGACAGACAACAATAACCCTGCAATTTAAAAAAAGTAAAATAAAAATAGATTAAACAAGTTCTTTATGTTATACGGATGTCCTGGTTGACCTTCCTGTACAGCATTGTGTAGAAGAAACCATGCTGCTGGATTGGGAGACTATAATAGTGGTGGTCTCCCTTTATAAGAAGGGAATGAAGGGTGCCTTCCATCTTAATGGGAATCACACTCCTCTGCTTCTCCATCATGGTCTATTACCAGTTTGCTGGAGAAGAGAATTCATCCATTAGTCCAACCTTGAAGCTAGGTTTTCATCCTGGTCACTCAACACTGGACCATCTCTCTATCCTTTTGAGCTTGTGCAAGGGTATATGAGTTTGGCCAATAGAGTCCTTTGACCAAAGGATGCTGTCAAAGTCCACAAAACATGTGTAGTGTCAGAGATGGGAGGTGCTTCCCACCTTCTATATCATTGGCCATACACCCATACAGTCCCTGTACAACTGCAGTGAGAGCTTGGTTTCCATAGTCAGCAGTAAATCACACCTTTTCTCAGTTGAAGTTAAAATCTGCCACTGTTAACCGTTGCCACTGATTCTGTTTATAATTACATCAATATAGGCAATAGAAAGGTTTTCAAGCTTTAATCAAGTTATATAGTCAAATTTGGTAGAATCATGCCTGTTAGCGATATCTCCCTCACAGATAGCTTAAGGAGCTCATTCAGGACTGGCTCAGAGTAGAGCTGTTACTGCTCCACATGGAAAGGTGCCAGTTTAGGTGGTCCAGGCGTCTGATTAGAACATGTCCCACTACATGAGAAACAGGACACAGTCAAAGAGAAGCCTTGGTATCACCATGGATGAGTTGGAGGAGGTGATCGGGGAGAGAAAGATTTTGGATGCTCTGCATGGACTACTACCCCTGCCACCCAGACCTGGACAAGCAGCAGAAAATTGAATAGTGTGGGAAAATGTAACAAGAAGAAAAACAACAAACAAACAAACGATTTAATGATTTCCACCAATCTTACTGTCCAGTGTTTATTCACTGACTCGCCGTGTTGATTCTATTACTATGTGAACCCATGGCAAATCAAATAATCAATTTATTTTCTATACAGTTTGAAGATTTTGCCAGTTTTTTGTGTTTGTGCTTTGCAGTTAAGGTAGCTAATGTTCATGTTGTAGAAACAACAAAAAATGTGTTGTTTTAACTCTTCATCAAAAGCACTTATCACTTTCTTATTGTTGATCCTCACCAGTTTTCTATAAGCTTTCTTTCTTTTGTTTACCCCTCGTGTGCCATGGCCCAATTATGTGGCTTCATTTCTATTTCTTAAGTTGAACAGAGTGAAAATTACAGAGGGCACTCAAAAATGTTCAAAATAAGGGGGCACTGAAGGTAAAATAAACAGATTCTTTTGTTCCATATTTGTTTGTTTTTTCCCCTTCTGCTATAGTGATTTCATAGATGAATAAATACAGAAGTAAGAAAATCTTTCCTTACTTTCCCTTACTTCCCAAAAATCTTAATATCTTAATATTAACAAATACTATATCTATAGATATCTATAGATATCTCTCTCTCTCATATATATTAATATTTATATAATATAATATATTTATATAATATTAGGATATATATGTTTTTTATTAAGTATGATTTTCACATGAATATTAAATTGTTTCAGAATCTTAAATTCATCCATTTTAATTAGTGGCTGTTTTAGGGCTTTCTAGTAGATGCTTTTATTTAAGCCATTCTGTGTTCCACAACAGCAACTCCCCAACTCTCCTACTTAATTGCTTTGTTTAACAAAGTGGCAATCAATCATACCACTCACTAGTTATCTGTCATACTATCCAGCCGTGAAATAAACCAGGGACGCCGTTACATTTTCTCTTTCAGCTACAACACCTTTCCTCCTGTTTTTCCAACTTGTTTTTATGGTCAATGAAGATTTTATTTTTATTTTTTTCATAAAATGGTGATTTTATAATCTGTCAGTCTTCATTTTGTGCTTCTTCACTCTGCACTGTCGAGTAATTGATCATCCAAAATGAGCTGAAAATTACAGATTACTCAAGCTTTTGTTACTAAACATACATATGCAGATCAAACCAAATCAGTATTCACTGCCATGTGAAATGAAGATGAAGAAAATTATATTCATTACCACATCAAGAAGTAATTTATCAAGAAAAAAACTCCCAATTTGATTTTTATCAATTAAGGTAAATCATGTTACATATAGATTATCAGTTTAGTCCAGCAGAGGTTAGTTACTTCAGATATTCTTGATAGCATACAGTACCTAATAGGACAGAAGAAGGATAGGTTTCAGGGAAGGATTTGGGGAATTTTATCATTTGATTAATGGGGCATTGATATGCATAGCTTATGAAATGAAAGGCTGGGAAATTGCTTTCCTATCTTGATGGGCTGATAATGTGAATGGAAGGGGGAACTTGCCTAACTCAGTCAACAGCACCTGTCATTACACCTTTGGTCCCTATCTGCCCAGCGATCTGTCTTCTTCTGGTCTGCTTCAGAAGAGTAATCTCACAAAGCAATTAGGACTTCCTCCTTCTCCCCACAGTATTTAAATGGCAAATTATAATCTAGCCCTCCTCTCCAGCTGCAGTAGAAGCAATGGCTACAGTTGAGTGTTTACTGAACATGTTCAGTGAGAAGAACAACCATGGCTCATTAGTTTTGGTTTATTTTCTGTAACATGTGGTAGTAATTCATTCTGGCAGAGTGGTCACATCACATGATCTTTAATCCTAATATATACAGTTAAGTAAAATTTCCTCAATGATTACTTGGGTCTAAAGCCAAAATGTTTTCCAAATAAAAGATAATTCAATATTACTTTTGCGTAACTAAAAAGGTAAATGGTGCTTAAAATTGATGGTTGTGTCTGGTTTTCATGGTTGATGCTACTAGGTCAGACCAAAAAGTCCAAACTGAAACATGAAATGACTAAAAATACATTTTAGTTGCCGAATTGTGGCAAAATAAGGTCAATATTTATACATGACACAATATCGTGATTAATTGATGATGTTTCTCCATATCACAACATTCCAGACAGTCAAAGGATTTCGCCCCAGGATTTGTAATACAGTTTTTTTCTTTAATTATTTATTTACATGGCATTATCATAAGCAAACAGCACTATGATACAGAAACACAGGATACTAATGTGGGTTACAAAAACATCAAGACATTAGCAAACTCCTGCCTTCTTAAAAGGGAAAAGCACTGCTTTATTTATTTCTAACGAAAAATGCTTCTTGTCACATACTGCCACTGTGACAAACCCAATAAAAATGAACTATCAGCAACATAGGTGCAGGTGGGAAACTGGAGCACAGGAAGTAACATAACTACTGACACTCAGCAGGTCAGTTATCTTCATTCCAGCTGCTAACTGGCAAAAGCCTAAGCAAGGCAAGCAACACTACTGTTTTTTTGTCTGAATAGTGTGACTAGTGGACTGAGTTGGCATTTAGAAACAAGTTTCTTAGCACTGAATCAGATGGAAAACAGTACTGTTTTGGTAGTATCTGAGAAATAGCCTAGCTGCGGTAACCAAACATCATAGCAGAGTGTGTGTCACAGTCTTTTGTCGGTTTGAATAAGACATTGAATGCAAACTTCCCATAGAATTGGACATTTGCCTTGTTTACAACAAGTACAATAAATAAGTCACGTTGTCCTTTGCAGATTAATGCTGCTTTAGTCAAAGACATATATTAAAATGCCTGACAGTTGTCTTTTATTCTTCTTGTAGCACTAAGGTTTTCACTTCAGCTTTGTCCCTTTCCAATACTGTGTGCACAAGTTAACAGCAGAGAAAAACAAAAAAATAAATAAATGAGGGGAGAAAACACATATATATGTAAATTTTAAATACAGTACATTATAACGCTTTGGAAATATCACTACTGATTCTGCAAGCAAGGAAAAACAAACAATTAATTTGCCGTTGTTACTGTGGAGTGTCTCAACTCTAATAATAGTATTTATCTAGAAGAATGTCACCTGCATGCCAGGAAGCAGTTTTGTTCAGTTACATTCATTACAATCCACTTCATCCAATTACCTTTTACTGACATGCCAATGAGAACCAACAACAAAGTGAAATGAACTAATCAGAGAGGGATTTGTCAGTGTTGGACTTTTTTAGAAGAAAGGAAGGTTTTTTTGGGGGGTTAATCAGTTTTATTACGGTTCAGTTTTGAACAGATTGCAACAGGCTCCACAGAGCTGTCCTTTTGTTTGTCTTTTTGATCATGTGAGGCAATGCAGTGAAATTTGCAACAACAGTTTTTTCCCCCTAGCAATAAGGGTAGGGTATTAGCCGTGTGACAAATCTCACTTTTATCTGATGGGGAACTAAGAATAGGTAACCTTTTAAAAGACTTATGAGGACATACAGTAACTTTACAGCTATCTCAAGAGCTGGATTGATCAATCGATATTTAACAATAATGACTAATAAATCAGGAATTATCTTGTGTGAGCAAGTAGTTAAATATAAATGATAAAAACATGAAGCTAATTGGACCATTGTTTGGACTAATTATCCTCATGCTGCCCCATAAATATTCTGTAAAAAAATATATAAAACAATATCACAATATCACCCACGGATATATCAAGGATAATATTTAAAGGAGGGAGGAGATGGTGTCAGCCAAGACATGACTGGATCATTAATCACAGATTTGAGGTGACTTTTCCAGAAAACAAAACAACTATGAGAAATGGCACACGTTGATTTAGAAGGTTTTGAAATCATTAACCGTATTATAAATGTCAAAATCACAGCGCAGTTGCAGTGATTAGTGTGCATTTGATACGTATTGCCATTTGGAGTTTGAGAGATTTTTTTTTCCCCCTTGGCGCAGTTAATCTTCTATCACCACCTGGACCATTCACTAGATTTATTATCAATTCCCAAAAATGAAAATCAAGTTAAAGGATGACAGTTGCATTGAACAGCCACCAGCACAAGTGACACAGGGGACTTTCATAGGGTGATTTAATAATTCCAGCCCCATTGACAATAGTCCGTGTTTAGAATTTAGAGAATTTAAATCATATGGGGTTTTCCAATATTATAGACTAATTATAACAACTATTTTGATTACATCTTGTAAATGTAGACATGGGAAGTGTGTCTCTACCTAAAACATCTAACCAAGTGTCATATATAATATTTTTCTGCTGCCTGGCTCTTGCCCTCGCCCTTATCCCAGTACTGCGTGTTACAGTCTGATGACAAAGTGTATGGATAAGTTCAGTAGGGATGTTATCTTCCTCTGTGGGGAAATGGGTCATTACTGCTGCTCCACTGTCTGCATCTCTTCAGCTTTCCTATGGTGTTACCTCATTTACAATTTCAACATGAGTATACTTGTCCAGTGAACTTTTTTCCAAGTTCTTTAAGGTAGTCAAATACTGGCCTGTGCTCTTGAAATATTACCACATCTCAGTTGTTCTACCTTCTTCCTCTACAATCGTGTGGATGTTTGATTATTTTCAATGTAATTTACCATTAACTATCGACTGCTCATGTACCATAATTGCGTGTCTTTAATTTTGTGTCTTTCTGTCTCTCCCTTTGTGCATTTCCTCTCTGCTTTCTCTCTTTCTGTATATTTCTGAAGGCATCCCAAAATCTAGAGTTGTATTATTTCTAACCTGTGTTGACTATTTATGGACATACCTCAACCCGATATCAGGACAAAGCGTGTAATAGACACGCTAGTCCACCTTGTCCTTTTTACGCTTTTCCTTTCCAAAATGTGAAATGCTGGTAATGCAACTTCTGCATGCGGTGCACTGAAAGCGTGAAATGAACATGGCAGACCGGCATGTCTATTACACGTTTTCCAGTGTTATTTTGCATACTTAGTGTTTACTCTCTCTCGCTGTTTTCTTCTCTTCCAGACCTTAGCTGGTCTGGAAGAGAATGTTTTTAATGTATTCATCTAAAAATCCAGTTCTTTTCATACTAGAATTAGGATTATTAGGGGCCCCAAATTCTTGTTTCTCACTATGAGGAAAGTGGAAGGCTGTCTGTGCTTTTCAGCTTTTCTTGTACTTTAGTTACTGCAAACGTAAGTTGCCCTTCTTATTCAGTAATGTGGAATAGTTTGTTCCACATACATGGACAGCTGACTATTGCAGATACACTATATCACCACCCTCTCCATATCCTAGATTTGCACAGGTGGCTATGGATGATTAGCTGAGGCATGTGTTTCAAGAAGAGTATTTTTCATCTTTGTGTCTCTCTTCCAGGGGTCTCTCTTGCTCATGAGTCCCAGTTTGACTCTTCCCAACTCTCATTTTGGATAGCTAGAATGAAGATGCTGTTTTTGGCTGCACCCTTATTTACCACAGCCGCAGCGGGTAGCCCTGGATGTTTGATTTGGCAGATTTCTTAATGTCTACATTTTACCCTGCTAATGGTGTTCCTTAGCAAGCGTATCTTGCAGCTCATGAAGTTTTATCACATTTTTAAAATCTTCAAACTGCACTAGTTCTGAATCCATCCCAATTATCACTTTGTTTTTAGATGAGAACATGCCAATGCAAAGTGTAAGGCTAAACATAAAAACTTTAGATATAAAAGCCTAATAGTATGAGGTAGTTTTGCACACACACAGCCAACAGGCCATCAAACAAATGAAAACAGCAGCTTGGGTCAGGATTTTAAGGGGGAGCTAGGGATTTTCAGAAAGATGATTCTTGACAGTTGGACTTAACTGTTTATAGCCTAGATAAAGTCATTTATAGAGTAATATAACTAAGAAGTGGTGGCCTCAAGCATCTAGTTCATCCTGTTTCAAGAGCTAAAGTGGTGCCATCGCTGAGAAGCATACACAGAAATCAAAATATAGATGGGTACAGCAAAAATCAGGCTATCCAAGACAGATCCTGAATCTGAAAGGGTTTCTGAAGGGGCAATTTTCATTTCTGAAAAAGATGTCACTGGATCTTGTGTGGTGCAACTCAACGAGTGATAGACGGATCCCGTCTCTGGTCACCTCTCTTAAGCTTCTGTACACGCACTGTTATGTCCTGCATCATCTACAGTAAGGGAAATGTGCATACTGCTACCAGCTTTATTAATGACCTGCAACCAAAAGTGTTCAAGCAACCAACACCTCAACACCAATCCCTGACTAACACTGAGCAATTTTACACCTTTTTTGTAATATTTTCATTTGTGTTTCTAAATGGATGGTTGCAAATAACAGGCTCATTTAGCAGCTGAAGCAGCCTTGTACATGTTATTACTACTTGTAACACTTGAGAACAATGTAGGATGAGAATAATGGAGGTTGAGATAATGCTGACGTTTTTTTCCTCCTGTTCCTCGTGAGCTCTTTCAGTGGAAAATGTAAACTGCTTTGTTGCAACATGTTTGATATGTTAACCTATAAGGAGCGGCTGGCAGAAAGTAGTGTTCTTCTATTCAAAGCACAGTGTAGCTGCAGAGTCAAAGGGAAAGGACAGCTTGCAGTCTAGCATTTGTGAAATGGTTCGTTTCCCAAAAAACCTGACCTACGATCATGAGGTAAAAAAGTAGCTAGAAAGAATATTTCATTTGTGTTCCTCATGTAACCTGTTCAGATGACTGAAAAAGAATGTATTGAATTTACTAGTCATAAAGGAGAAAAAAAATCTGAATACTAATATTTATGAATAATTTTAAAATCTTTAAATAGTTACAAATTCATTTATAGTGCTTTACAAACATTAAAATGTAAATAACAAACAGCATCAACTGTTGTAATGGAATTTAAGGTATGTATGTTGCATTTAAAAATTTATTTTTTTTTTGCAGTGTGCAGTTTATTACCCACACAGCATCACTGTTTGTCATTACATTTGTTTGTGTTAGTTGCTTTTGAGTTTTTTGATTACTGAAAACATAGTGGGGGCATCATGCAGCTAAGTAGGAGAAAGTGAAACATATGGTTGATGTAAACCCTGTGCATATAATAAACATTGGGACCATCATGGAAATAACTGGAAAATCAATGCCTCTTGTCATGGTGTATCTATAGCTGCTGATTGGTAAAGGACATTAAAAGGTTCAAAAGAGGTAAATACATCTGTGATTTATTTTAGGGGGTTTCATTTTAATTGCGAAAACATTTAGATGCTAATGGCTGTTATCTAAGGAGCCAGGAAAGAAACTTCTTAGACTACAATGACCTGGATGGCTGAGAACCAACATAGACCTAATGGAGGGTTACAGTATTAGCCCACTTGCATTGTTGGCACATATACAGTGTTGTGGATTGGCAAATTACCGTGTTAAATAATGTGTGCTGTTGTTATAAGTGCTTTAAAATTGAAACTGTGAATAGGCTTGTTAAAAGGCTTTTGTACAAGAGTTCTGGCTTTCTTTCTGTAATGTGGATTCATTTACCCTAACCCTGGCAATCTGGATGAGCGATCACAGCTGGTTATGAACTGGCTAAGGTCACCCAAAGTGGGCTTGGCAGCATCTGACCAATCACACCCATGGATAAGCTTTTTTGCTTTTTCTCTAAATCATCGTGGGTCTTTACCTTACAATATAAAGCACCTTGGGCAACTCTTTTATATTAAAACTAAATTCAAGAGAAAATTGAAGGATTATTAGAGTAAAACTTTTTGCAAACAAGCCTGACATTTGATTACACATTTGCATGCTGGCACTCACACCAAGAAAGCTTCTCTTTCAAGCTTTTAGCCTTTTAACCAGGGATATGTGTTTGGCCCCAAGAAACCAAAAATCTCACTTTTCTTGGTGAAGTCAGGGAATCTAACCAATGATCTTTTCTAAGCTAATCAGTTTTGGGGCCTAAACCCATTCTCAAAGTGCTGTTGTCTTGTTCTAACCAAACAGCAAGTGAAAGTAGAAGTACATATAATAACTAATGCTCTAACACCAGACCAAACGCAACAACAGACCAATTCCTCTACTTCAGCTTCTCCTCTATATCTCCTTCTTCTAAAGAGGAATATGTCTATGGGTGTTATATGTGAGCTCAGTACCAGGCTTATTTTCTCACTTTTCATTACCCCCTTTTCCCTATCTTTCCTTCCTCTGCCAAGTGCATGAGCACAGAACCCCTGTTGGTGGGCTTTTGTTTGATGCTCAACTGTAAATAATAAACAATGTCATCCTATTTGCACCCGGCCAGGCCTTAGTTAAAAATGTACTGTGGATTGTTGTTTTTTATTAAAATATTTCTATTTGCCATAAATAAAAGAATGTTTTTGACAGATGCCATGCGTGACATCGGTGTTGTAATGAGCTTGGATATACTGCTGATCTTTTTATGCTGCTAGTCTCAACAGAGTTTAAATGAGAATCACAGTTATTCCCTGACGGGCAAATCTTAAATTGGAAGTGAACAGCTGAAGTAATAGAGGGGACTCTTCAAAGTATATGTAGAGAACGGTCATTTAACAATTCAGCTGAAGCTGCAATGTTAGAATTGAGACAACACATAATACACTAACTTCCCCATTTGCTTCCAAAGCTCAAGAGCTCCACTTTTGCCTACTGTAGGGCTTTGTCAGTTTTACATAAACACAGTTAAATAGTTTTGTGGCATTTGCAAAAATATCTTGTGTGTCCATCTTGACTTGTCAATATATTGTTGCTGAAGATTAATGGATGCACTGTTAGGTCTTGATTGTGCAATAGTCTTGACTATGGGTATCTGGTTTTAAATAGCTGACAAGTACAATTGAAGACAGCATTGTGTTATATAGAATAGTATTTACCTAGATAGCCTAATTTAAGGCCTTCTAGTCACTGAGCTAAGGTTATAATGGGCAGTCTATAGATATAAACCTGCTGGAACTTTCCATGATGTTAGGAAATGTGACTCCTGGGCAGAAGCTTAATCTGTAGGCAAGAGAGAAGAATGCCTTTTCTGCTTGGCTGATTAGGCCACAACCTGCTGGCCCTAGTGCCTTGTCAGCTTCTGAGTGCTGAATGTCTTGTTTATAAATAAAGATTTTTGCAAATATAATTTCATCCAAGCATTTGACATTGCCACTGACATCAAAACACTTTCTTTCCAGTTGGCCAAGGAAAATAAAGTGTTTTTATTAGGACACAGTGCACATAAGCATGGCCATGCATCCCTGAAAAGTGTTTACCAAGCTGCTTGAAATGACCTCTGCAGAAATGCTCACTTATCAGATAGGATCATCTGTGTCATAACTGAGACTTGTAATTCTAAATCAGTTTTGTTCTTTTATCTAATTAATGAAACTGTCTTAATTGTGTAATTGTGATTTTCTGCTTTCCACTGGGAGCAGGAAATGTAGTGACACAGGATAATGTAATCTGATAATAGGTTTGCAGGCCTGGGTGAGAACATTAGATACAAATTCAATAATGCCAGATTTGTGGTTGGACAATTGGATTTTGATTGGCATAATTGACAATTACCATTCACCGGCATGTAACATAGCCATTGTTTAGTGTATGAGATTCATTTGTTGTTGGGACAAATAAGACACTGGGAGACATCTTGTTTGTCCTTGATTATCAACAATGTCTATGTGCTGAAGGTGTTCATTGCCATTACTATTATAGTTAGAGACCTATATGGGAAGCTGTGCCAATATGTTTCTTCAACCTTGTTTAAAACTACAGCATCACTACAAGTTTTCTTTTTGTGTTTCACTGTGTTTGTGTGTGTGTGTATATAGATAGATAGATAGATAGATAGATAGATAGATAGATAGATAGATAGATAGATAGATAGAAAAA
>VUQR01000293.1:42670-56780 GCA_015108515.1 Hemichromis elongatus | reverse complement strand
ACTTACTCACTCACTCACTTTATCTCTCCACTGTCTTCTCCATTCAAGTCAGTAATGCACCAAAATGAAAAATCTAGAATATGGAGTGTTCACTTTAAAATGATGGGTTTCTGACTCAGTCACAGTAGCATCTTGTGCAAGAGTGCTGCTTCGGAGAGAAGACTCGGATGACGAATGCGTCATCCTGTTTGATGATACAGGTTCTTAGTATTCAGCAGTTTTTGACCTTGTTTACACTTTAAAATGTGTCTCACCAGCGAACATCTGCTCCACATCGTTATTTACACCCGTGACTCCAAGCTGTCCAGCTGATAAGTTGTATTCATATTTTGTTACTGCTCACATCGCACCTGCTTGAAGGCCCTCCATACAATGGGCTGAATATTTTAAATAAGTCATTTTAAATAAGTCATAATAAGCTACTGCATGTGCATACATCTAAAAGCATGACTCTACAGAAATACGGATACGTGGTCAAATATGTTATCCCAACCTCATAAATGGTTTGAGTATTCACATAACATTGCTCATTGTCTGTGATGCTGTCTGTATGTGAACTGCTCACCCGTCATGCATTTTAAAGCTAACTGCAAACAGGCCCTTTGATGCATCGTGTTGTCGACACTAAGAAGTGCCAAAGCTTTTATTTACACTGGATATCACACTTTGCCAGGAAAAATCCTCAAAAGGCTTTATAGGACTAAAAGTAAAAATGCAAAAAAAAAAGTAGTCAGTTACACAATAAAAATAGTAAAAACCTGCCAACACGCACTTCACACACAGTTTTGTGGCACTGAAAACGATGACTAATCATGGCCTGTTTTGCTCAGTGCACACAGACTTGCAATGCAATGTGTTTTGTTTGGTTTTGAATCAATGCAATAATGGTTTAATGAATGTTAATGAAATCTGTGAATAAAATGAGCTTCATCCTCATGAACGCTTGGCACAACCTTGTGTCTTTGCTCTGCAGCTTAGCATGAAGCAAAAACGCCCGACAAACATGTGCATTTTATAAAAGTTTGATAAAAACCAAGCCAGGAAACTGCTCGGGTTTCTCTCTGTTTTCTTGCTTTTCTCTCGTAGGCTCTGACTTGAATAAAAATGAGGCATTTAATTACATCACGTTTGCACCTCACATCCTGCAGACTCGTGGTTTTGAAAGCTCTAAGCAGTCTCCTGCTTAGCATTTGTAAACACGAAACTCTTGATCCTTTGTGCTTCCGACTTTGAATCTGACTGAATTCTGCATTTTTAATCGCAGGTATGTGGGGATTTCGACGTAATGGAGTTCAACAGGATGTGCTGGACGCTTTGTTACAAGAAAAATTTATACACAAAACATTTACTCATCTCAGATAATGACGCTTTCAAAGTGTGGTGCATTTTCAACTTTCTGTCAGAGGACAGATACCCGCTAGTCATCGTCATGGAAGAGGTGAGGATCCCGTAGTCTGAAATGTTTAACCATTCCCTCCACCATTCCCTCTGAGTTTCACGTAATGCTCGCACATATCTCCTTAGATTGAGTACTTCCTGCGAAAGCTCACAGAAGCCATGGGGACTGTTTGGAGTAAAGAGAGCTTTGCAGAATATAAGCAGCGTCAGAACTCGAAGAACTTCTTGACTGCCTGGGAGCTGATCGACCTGGTGGGAATGGGTTACTTCAGCAAAGGCGTTAACCGCCAGATCCTGTCCATGGGCATCAATGAGGTCTTCAATGAGCTCATACTGGACGTTCTCAAGGAGGTTAGACAGGATGTTGATCTGTTATACTGTGTATTTCTCATATTTGCTGCTTCAAATTTCCCGTCTAAAATCTCTCTGAACTGTGAGCTTTTACAGTTTCGCTACCACTGAGTTAAAAATGGCAGCTTGCTTAATGCAAATTAACCCTCATCTCTCACTTCGTTATACTTTAGGTGGCTTTGCAAACTTTACGGGCTACTCTAACCCTGTCAGACAGCACTTTACAAGAGACTGTTTTAATATTTGCAGTGTAGCTACTGTATGTTCATATTTTGTTTGCTATTTTTGAAGGGATATATGATGAAAAAGGGGCACGTCAGGAAGAACTGGACCGAGCGCTGGTTCGTCCTCCGACCCACCTCACTGTCGTACTATGTGTGTGAGGATCTCGAGGAGAAGAAAGGAGACATAATCCTGGACCAAAGCTGCTGTGTGGAGGTAAACAGCTGAGCTGTATGCCCTACATGTTCCTTAAACGAATGACTTTAAATGATGAAAATCGGCTATAGATGAAATTTCAAAGCAGCGACTAATATTTCTTTCTCCTGCAGTCGCTGCCAGATAAAGAAGGGAAGAAATTACTTTTTATTATAAAGTGTGCTGACAAAAGCTTTGAGATCAGCGTGTCAGATAAAAAGAAGAAGCAGGAGTGGATTCAAGGTACTGACTCATAATTTTCCGCCCCTCTGCAACTTCCTTATCATTAAAATCTCTCGTCATCACTGTCTCGTCATTTTCTTTAATGTTGCCTCTGAATGTTTGAATGTCAGTGTCTGACTCAACGTTAAATCCATAATGACTAAAAATGTCGTGGGTTTAATTAAGCCGGTGACTCTGTCTTGTGGCAGCTATTCAAACGTGCATCCAGCAGCTGAGGCTGGGGCTGTTGTCTCCTCATCGCGAGGCCCGGCTCAGGCGCCGGGAGCTCCGGCAGAGGCAGCAGGTGGAGGAAGACGACCTGGCAGAGAGGATGAGGCAACTCCAGGCGGCCAATGAGAGCAAACAGAGAGAGCTGGAAGCCATGAGGATGGTCTGTGCTTAAGTCAACTAAAAAATCCTAAAACTCTGTCATGTGGGAGGAAGAATAATGACTGCCTTGGTTACAGGAAAACTTGCTCTTCAATGAACAGAGCCTAGAAGATTTAAGCCTTTATAAAACTAAAAATATATATATTTCAGATGTTTTATACCTGATTCTCTTTTTTTTGGGTTGTTTCTGGGGTCCTGAAACTGATCCTGGAGGCAATGAAAAGTGTTGAAGCACTGCTACAGTGTAACTGAAGTACCAGCGAGAAAATCAGTGTTGCAGCCCACATCCTATTTATTTCCTTGTATTCTGAACACAGAGAGTTCAATGTGACACTCACAGCGAAAAAGGGAAACAAAACTGCCATGCAAACTACTGTTTGCGAACATATCAGTCACGGACACCTGCGTCCAGCGGCAGGCCTGAGCGTGTGATTCTTTTAGAGCTGCAGAAAAGTTATGCTTTCTCACTTCTGCTTTTACTCTCCCAGATGGCTCTTTTTTCTATTGTTCTGCTAACACTCTGGTGTTATTTGACAAAATATACCAATTGCTAATTGCACTAGAAATAGATGCTAGCATTACTTGTGTGAAGTTCGACTTTAAGTAAAGCCAGAAACAGATTTCCCTGCAGGCTAATGTGGCTTCCAGTCAAGCAGCTCTTTCCTCTTTTTTGGGGCTTTGCAGAAAATGGAAGAGGCTGCGGCTAAAGCAGCTCTGGAGGAGCAGAGGAGGAAGCAGACTCAGTTAGATCTGCAGGATCGCTACAGACTGGACTTGGAGAGAGAGAAGATGGTAACTAGAGTGCCTCTCACAACACCTGATCGCGTGGTGACACTGTTTTATGGGTTTTTTTTAAGTAAAAAAAACAAAAAAACAAACATGTCCAGTAAACGGTGACTTTCTGTCTCTTTGTTTCGAGTTTCTGATTAAGTCTCCATCAGCCGTCTGTATTTTAAGGGAAACAAAGGCTAAAAAAGCTCAAATTATCCACCGCATGATGCTGAGTCATCTTTGGTCTGAGTGTCAGTTGAGCCAACAAGTTAATCATCCCTCCAAGTTGAAAAACAAGACAGACAAATGCCTTAGAGCAAAATAAAAGACTATTTTGCAGTAGGACATACTAACAGTTGACGTGTAGATAATTGCTCTGAGTGAAAGAGCCCATTGATATAAAATGTGGATGACTGTGTGTGTGTGTTTGTGTCTTGACTCATTCAGGTGCGTCAGCAGATGGAGGAGCAGGTGGCCCAGAAGTCTAGTGAACTGGAGCAGTACCTGCAGCGCGTCAGAGAGCTGGAGGACATGTACCGCCGGCTGGAGGAGGCCTTAGAGGATGAGAGGCAGGCCAAGCAGGATGAGGAGGCCATGCGGAAGCTGCAGGCCAGGTCTCAAAAACACACCCACACATGCTGCACGGCATGTGGATAGATACAGGAAGTAAACCTGGTGATGTCAGCTCCCTGTTTGAGCCAATGTGAATCCGTTTAACAGACCTCCAGTCTTACCAAGGCTGCTAGTAGTTTTTAACACAGTCAGTTTTTGGTTATGTGGACATTTTATTTGATTTTCTATCCATCTGTCTGTTAAAAGTGAAAACAATATCTTGGGAATGCTTGCTGTGTGTTCATGTGTAGCCTGCTGGAGGAGGAAGCAGCCAAGAGGGCAGAACTGGAGCGGTTCCAACAGCAGCAGCAGAGGGCACTGTATCAGACCGAGGCAGAGAAGCAGGAGTTGATGGCCGAGCAGCTGGCCAAGGAGAGAGACCTGCAAGCAGCCAGGCAGCAGCTGGAGAGGCTGCAGAGGGAGCGGCAGGGAGCAGTGAAGCAATATGAGGTCAGCTTTTTGAAGACAAAGGCCATCTCAAAGAACTGACATATAGACTTACTATCTGATCGATCATCCTTAAAATAAGAATAAAAAAATAATGCACTGCTTACATTATTTGTTCATGCATGATCTTGACCCCCAGTAAAGACCAAATGGAAAAGCTTGTGATAAGATTATCTTCTTCCTCCTCCTCTTCTTCTTCTTGCTGGTCCCCCTAGGAGTCGCCACAGAGAATAATTTGCCTCAGAAACAGAAACATCTTATAAAACACCTCTGTTTTCCTACCTCACATACAGGAAGTGACGAGGAAACTTGAGCGAGCATCTAACAAGACTAAGACTTGGAAAGACAAGGTGGCCAAGCATGAGGGGCTGGTGCGTCTTATCCAGCCAGGTAGGAGTGCTCTTCCTTTATAAATTTAATTTCCATTTCTAACGGCCAGCGGTAGCCCCGTCTAAGACTTCAGTCCGGCCTGCTGAATGGCTGGCGAGCTCTAATATTGTAGGGAAGTATGGAAAAATCTGGGCATTCTTCTCTGTGTTTTGCAGCAGGACAAGCCATTAAGAATGGGTCGTGTTATGAGGACGGTTCTCTGAACTGTTAATTTAGTCCGAGCCAGAGCTCTGAGTCGATGTCAGTTTAACAGCACTCTTGGTAATAAAGAAATTACCCGCGGCATGCCAGACCACACCGAAGTAAGGCTCCTTAGCCAAGGAGCCCTCGATTTATGACAGAAGCATTTATATGTAGTGTCAGTGGACTGACTGAATGTCGAAACACTAAAAAAATGTTGTTGAAATAATCTCAGGTTGCTCTTTGTCAGTCTTGTAAATGGATGGTTCATTAATATTTTCTGAAAATCCAGAAAGAAGAATTGTTCGATGGTTGTGCAACAGAGTAGCAGAGCTAAGCTCACACTGAGCTGTATAAAATGAGTTAAAGACCCTGGCAAGTGTTACTCTTACTCGGCAGAAAAAAAGAGTAACACCAGCGATTGGTTTGTGAGTACATCTCGCTATAATTCTTTTCATCTCTTCTCTTTTGAACCTCTCTTTTAGGTCACAAAGAACCGCAGAGGATCACTAACTGGGGTCCTGCATCGTTCACTGACGCTGAGCTGGATCTGAAGAAGAAGTTGTGGCAGGAGCGCAAGAACCAGGGAGCTCACACTCAGTGATTTATGTCACCCCACAGTTCACTGCTTTGCTAGTTTCTGTATAAGAGACAGTATCAGTATCACACACAAGCCTTTTTTTGGAGGCCAGGTACTTTAACAAATCATATAACTAGAAAACAATAAAAATAATAAAATGCCCATAACTCAAAGTAACGTACTAAGTACAATAACTTGACACATGGATTGACACTATAGGCCCATTTCACAGATAAATCCAGATTACTTTTACTGTATTCAGTACCATTAACTGCAAATGACCCAATTTGAACCCACAAGATGACATTTTAAATATATTCTGCAACACTGAAAATAGGTAAACACTCTGTAATTAGTTTATCTTGCAAATTACTGGCAGGAGTTTCAAACATAAGGCCCGGGGGCCCAAACTGGCCCGACAAAGACTCCAATTGGGCCTTGTGGACAACTTTGGAAAATGTGAAAGAGTGCATAGATTTGGACCTTTTAACTGTGTTTTTATAGGTTTTTACAGCTTTTCCCATTGCTGTTTCATACTACACCAAAGTCATTACACAATAGAATAACAATTAAATGATACAAAAGTTCAAATTTTTCTACACCTACTATAGAAATGTGCATTTGTTTTAAAATTTATATTCTAAAATTACATGACAGTCTTGAAAAAGAAGTATGAGGTATCAAAACATTTTCTGTAATTTTACACAATTATCACATAGTTTCACTGAGCTGGCCTACTCAAGATCAAAATGGGCTATATGTGGCTCACAGTGAGCATAACTGTACTATTTAGTTTATGTAATTGTTAAGAGTTGAATGAAGTACCCTGTTTTTAAATTTAAAGCTTTTACATATCTGTACATAATAAAATAAAATGTAGTCATCTTCAGGTCATAAAATTAGAAAAAATACAGCCTGAGATGAACAATGGCACAAGACAGATTAGATTTTGTCTTATTTATTGAACAGAAACGAGTCCAAAATGCCCTTAGAGGAGTTTATAGTCGGCTCAATACCTGCATGGTGTGCAGGTCCAGTGGTTTGCAGTCCAAGCCCAAATCATCACGCCCTCCACCACCGTGGTTGACAGTTGGTCTGAAGTGTTTGTGCTGATACGATGTGTTTGATTTCCCTAAATGTAGTCCCGTACATTAAGACATCTCCACTTTGGTTTCGTCTGTCCAGTGGACTTTTGCAAACCTAAGCATGTTGCCGTCTTCATTCTAGGGAGAAGAGCCTTTCTCCTGGCACAAGGCATACTTCTTCAGTCTCTTTCTGATTGTAACATGTTAACTGAGCTCTGCAGAGTCTTAGTTGTAGCTTTTGCCCAGTCTGACCTGAATTTGCTGGAACCTCCACTTCTGGGAACATTGGCAACTGTCTTGAATGTTTTCTACAACCTTTTATGTGCTTCTCTGAGGATCGTTACTGATGTCTTTTCACTTTGGCATTGCTTTAAAACATACACCTGAAAACTCCACATCAGCAAACTGCCAAAGCCTCTGCTTTTGTAGAGGTGCTCACACTTGCTGGCTATCAGTTAATTATATTATTTTTGTTTTTCACACACTGCTTCTGCATTTTGGCTTAATTCTGCTAAATGAATAATGACGCGATGTAACATACCATGTGCCGTTGTGCATCTGAGGTTGTATTTGCCTCATTTTAAGACCTAAGGAATAAAGGGTGGACTTTCTTTTTTCCTGTATGTAACATCTTAATATTAAGTTCTCTGTGTCAGCTCCTGTCATGGAAAGGTATGCTTCCTCAATTCATTGTCCATCATTGTGGGTTTGCTTGCAGGATGCATACCAATTACTTTTCTACTCTACTTTTTATCCCAGTGTGCAAAATTAAAGACTAAATGAACACACTCAGACGTGGCAGACAAAGACAGTAGGTAAAATAGTGAACAGGCAGTGATTTCGCTCACATTCTCTGATTGTGACTGTCACAATATCTGAAGATGCTTGAAAACATGAACTCACCAAACCACATGACAAATGTAAAAACTGATTTATTTCTTTGGTTCACTTGTAGATGCACAGCTTCCAGTAATTTTCTTCTGTAACAACAAATCAAATCCGAGCCTCAGAAGTTTGTTTACTACCTTGGAAAAAACTGTTCCCATTTAATAACAACCATCTACTTAGAGGTGATGAGCTGGGATAATCTGATCACATTTTAACATTCACGTTTTTATTTTATTCAGTTGAGTTTTCCATTTTATATTTTATTTAGATTTTATTCTCATCTCATGTGCCGTATTTCATGTTAGTACTTTGCTGTGTTTTTTTTTAATTATAAATATATTTTGACTTGTTAGAAGACTTATTTTAACATAAAAGAAAAAAAAGAGTCTTTTACTGAGATTTAGGAGGATATGTGGCAGAAATGTTTGCTCTACAGTCCCAGGTGATTAACTCTAGATGAGTTAATTGTATCTGTTATAACCAACAAATTAAAGCATTTTTTCACGACTGTGGACGTGGCTGTTTTCATTTCACAGTGTGAGAAGAGGCTTTCTACAAATAATTGTGGAAAAGTAACTAAAGAACCCAACAAGCTTTACATTTTCTACTTGATCGCGGTCATATTGAACAACGGCCACCAGGTGTCAGCAGATGAACACGATCCTCAGTCCTACGCTGAGGAGGCACGGGAGCTTTAAACTGGGACTGCTCAGGCTTAAGCAGAGCCAGGTTCCTTTCACTCCTCGAGGTTTGTCGCTTGTAAAGAATAAGTTTGCTGTCATTGTAAAAATGTTATTTTGGCTGTTAGAGAAACAGCTTAGAGAAACAGGAAAACTACTTGGGGGGGAATATTTAGTCGCTGAGACCACTTAGAAAGAATGAAAACGATTTTATTGTACCCCCCACCCCCCCTCAAAAAACAAAAAACAAAAAACAAACAAACAAAAAAACACACACACTCTATTTAAAGGAAATCAGGGGAGTTTTAGCTTTTGTTTTGTATTCAGTTCGTTTGGGCTTGTATATTTGACGTGTCATGTTATATCATGTATTTGTTTTAGGTATTGCCATAGTGATTCTTCTTCGGAGTGGGGTTGGGAAGCTTTACTGGTGATGATGTTGCTGAGTGAGCCCGGAGCATTGACAGTTCTTCCGCGAAGGTTGAGCAGCCTGGTGAACACATCACCTGGGCATGCCTTCACAGCTTTCAGCATGAAAACAATAATAGGGCGTGGAAAGTAGAAGTGAAATAATAAAGCCCCAAACAGTTTGTAGTTTCAGGCATCCCTGATTCAAAATAGAGATAAAGTTACT
Source organism: Hemichromis elongatus (assembly GCA_015108515.1). Lineage (NCBI taxonomy): Eukaryota > Metazoa > Chordata > Actinopteri > Cichliformes > Cichlidae > Hemichromis > Hemichromis elongatus. The sequence goes on along the minus strand of VUQR01000293.1, from coordinate 47,735 downwards.
GAACTACTTGAGTCACTACCCAAATATGAATTTAATTGGACTCTGAGCAAACTACTGCCAAAGGTAGCAAACACATTAGTTTAATTACATGTCCTTCTAACTCAGCTGGGATTGTTTGTGACTACACTGAGCTAGTGCCTGACTACACAATACACAAACAGTAATAGCACAACTCATTTATTGTTGTTGTTTTTTTCCTTACCCTTGTCTTTTCAGTTAGGTAGCTTCATTCACACTTCTTGAAAAGCAACGCAGATTGGATGCACTGATCTGATTTGCCAGATTGAGTGTCAGGGAGCGGGCCGACTGTCACTCCAGAAACTTCCACTTTGGCTGGTGCAGACACTGAAATGAATATGAGAGAGAAAGCTTTGGATCAGCGCTTGGCCTGGTTACCTGTCTGATCGTGTAACAGGTCTTGTAGATGCTTTACAACATGACTTCATTGTTCCAGTAACCACTAAAGAAGATGAATCACTTGGTGCACGTGACATGCAGCGGTGAGGTCTGCATCTCGGTGTCAAAACACATCAGTCCGTGCAACAAAGAACCACTGTTCTTACACGTACTCCTCACCTTTGTCTTCTTCATCCTCATGTTTCAGTGAAAAGAGAGACAGCATTGCAGGAACATTGTTTCGGCATCAAACTGTCATTTCGGGCACTTGTTTGCCTGTCGTCTGCCAGCCAGGCAGCTCGCCTGCACAATGCACGTTTATAGTTTCCAGTAAAAAAGCAACTCTCCTCCATTTGTCCTTCTGAAAGGAAACAGGGAGTTCATTGTAAGTTCAGGAGACGAGATAACGACTGGCATTCATACACTGGTCTAACAGTCAGCAGCGTGCACATCTCTCTATAGTGGCAGGTCACTATAGGTCAGGTCAGGTCATAAGATCAGGTGTAGAAATAGATCAGTCAGGGCTCTAAGCTAATAATGTAACCCCCAAAACTAAACACAAAATAGACTCTGCTTTTATGGGTGTCTTGCATGATGATATATGATTAACAGGGTTCGCTGTGTGATAAACAGATTTGGTGTCCACATTTGTTTTTAAGAGGTATTTATATCTCAGAATCTGAGAAAAATGTGCTGCTTTTTATTGCAAATACTATTCTCAGAATTGTGAGTTTCTCATCTCCGTAGCTAAATTGCACAAGCCCTCTGCATTCCAAGTAAAGGCTATCTCCAGCGGTCTCACCCTCAAGCTCATGTGTTCGAATAGCACCCTAATGCCCATAACCAATCCATCTGATTCCCATCCAAAACGCCCTCATAGAGACTGATTTGAAACTGGAACATTTTATGGGATTGTCTGCTGGTGAAAAAATGTCTGGCAGATGCCTGTTTTCTGGGTTAGATGGCTTCCCACAGTGACCTCAGCCCCGAGCGCTTCTATAGCTGAATGGACTCAGGGTTCAGCTGCAGAGAGAAACTGTGGGTCACTTACACAGGCAAGTGAAAAACATCAGGGCCTCAGATAAATCGCTCAAAATGGGCCAAAGAAACAGTCACGAAAGCAAACACCAGCCCTTAACGATACAAATCAAATGTTTATTGTGCTTTTCTATTCATGGATGAGTGGGCGGTGTCTGGATAAGATCATCTGGAGCTCGGCTGATTCATGTACTGGATAATCTAGACCCCCATGCGCTGCCCGCAGCTGACATCACCCTGATTTCTAAGGGTGGGACTCGATGATGTGTGTCAAGCTAAGTGAGATCAGCGTTTGGAAGAGTTCTGCTGAATTTTGGAGCAGGTGGTTGCAAAGAGGCCCGCAAGTTTGTGAAGCGGGAAGGACCCCCAGCAGCGGTGAATGAACTCTCAAGCTGCCTACATGACACGACATTCATGCAAAAATTGCTACATAGCAGGCATTCATTGCAGCCACAGGGCTACATGGATATTAGCCTTGGAGGAGCAATAAAATAAATCAGGATCATCTGTCACTGGGGTATTTTTGGGGCCTGCGGAAAGGCCAATCAGCTTATTTCTGGAGATGTTTTATCGGACGAGAAGCATTTACTGCAGCTGTGACTAAACACGAAGAGCGCCATCCAAAACCAACAGATACGTGCAATGTTTAATTTATAGACCACTTTTGATGTGGAAGCAGCACGCTTCCAACCAACCAAGACTAATCACAGTGAACTCAAGAAACATGCAGCCAAGTTACACAATATCACTGTTACACAGCAATGCATTTAAAACACTGCTGCTTGTAGGAGCAATAGAAGCTTTCATCAGTAATTTGTCTCAAACGTCAGGAAAGAAATCACTCGCACAGATAGTAATGCACACCACTTCGTGCAATTGTTATATAACAGCTAGGAGTTCTCATCCTAAAATATTTATTCAACTGATGTGCATGAATTTGGTGCAATCCGGTCTTAAGTAAGTAAAGCCACCATTTTTATCTCTAGAGAAGATGATTCCTATCATGCCATTCCACACGATCTTGCTGGATAACTTCCGCTGCATCCCAGTATTAGCGGGCAGAGGTCCTAATCCCCTTACCCAAAGCAAAATGCTAAATATGATGTGTCATAGACTCTGTCCAGATGTTGGCCTGCTGCAGCTCTGCACCTGCTGCCAGTACAAGCCAGCTGGGAGATTGCATTGCTTGACAAATACTCACCACATCCCTCCAAAAAAGTGCCTCACCGCTCTTCTTTTGACCTCAGCTTCCTCTCTGAATCAAACCTTCGAGGGACCACAGGAGTCCTGTTCAGCACCGCCAACCAGGCGCCACAGCGCCTGAGCTGGGGTTCCTGCCCAGTCCCATATTCATTGCTGACAAGTGAGACATGGATCATCATCATCCTCTCCAAGCTCTGTTGCTGGCTCAGAGCAGAAAATATGAGTTGAAGGAGTGTCTGATTACTGCTCATTGATAGGAAATCCTTTATAGAAGATGAGGTGCTCAAATGAGGACAGAAATTACAAATAGTTCATCTTGTATCCTATGACTTTATCCTATGTGTGACACGACAGCAAACGATGAGCAGCTTTGTTTTTACTTTGAACTCACTGCTAAGGTCAGCATTCAGTACTCACTGTACTTCTAGAAAACCTGTTTACAAAATCTATTAATTCATCATGTGATTGTAATGTGTCAGCACTCATCTTTTTGACAGAGCTGGCACTCTGAGATTACAGATAATGAGTCATAAGACCAGAGTACAGAAGAAGTTAAAATGCTGAAGCTAAATGAAAAGCCAGAGGACGACCAAATCTATTTTTGTTTATCCTGAAGGGAACATACTGCGAGTGCTAGGACTCGATTGCAAAGTGTTAACAGTTACATGGAATCTCTGTATGCACCTGCATGTAAAAATCACAGTTTTCACAGGACTCTATTAAATGATAGATAGAAAAACTAAGTGCACTGCACGTTTCAGTTGATTGTAGAAGAACTTTTAGTGGGAATAACTTTCTGTTTGATTTAATTAGTCTGTGATGGCCCTCTCTTCCTTATAATGTTGCTTCAGTTCATTGAGGCTTGATTTATTTATGCATAGCTCTTTCAGAGCATTTCAGTCAGGATGAGGTCTGGACTTTGATTGGACCATTGCAGCACCCTGGTTCCTTTGTTTTTCAGTTATTCTGTTGTAGATTTAGTTCTGTTGCATAACCCAGTTCAGACCAGCTGTAGCAGTCAGACAGGCCTCACATATGACTCTCGGATACTTTATCAAGATTCAAGATTCTTTATTTGTCACATGCATAGTTATACAGGTACAACACGCAGTGAGTACAACACGCAGTGAATAATCGCAGTCGACTCAATGACGGGATGGTGCCGAAGTCCTGTGGCTGTAAAAGAAGCCCCAAATCTTCGACTCTCCATTATCATGCTTGTAGGTTGGTATGAGGTGTTTGTATTGCTGTGTTTGGTTCCCTGTGCAATACACTGGCCAGGCATCTCCATTTTAGTCTCGTCTATCCAAAGGACATTGTCCCATAAGACTTGTGGTTTGCTGAGATGCAACTTTGCAAACTTAAATTGTGCTGCCATGTTCTTTTTGGAGAGAGGACTCTTTCTCCGAGGACTCCTGTAAGGGGAAATTATTTTGACCTTTCTTTTATTTATTTTTTTATCTGTAATCCAGATAAATATGAGCTTCAGCTAACAGAGAAATCATCACTAGCTAGCAGATGGCAGACAATCTAGTCATACTCTGCTGGCTGCTTAGCTTCTACATACAAACCTCAAAATATTCCTTTGGTAAACATTGTCTGAGAATACAAAACAGTTACACAATAAAGTAAACTCTGAGTCAATGTTTTTCTGACACTTATGACAGATGGATTGTGTAAATGTGAGGAGACATAAAAAATGGCAGGCGGTTTATATCTGACCTGACATTATTAGAGTGGGAACAATGAAACGATCCCCTATGAGCATGCACTTTGCGACACTGGGAAGGAAGAACTCCCTTTTAAGAGTAAGAAACTGGCAGTCAGACTCAGGGTGGGGCAGCGATCTGCTTCAACTGGCTGGTGAGTGAGGGGAAAGGGAAAACAGGACAGGAAAGCATGGGGAGACTGGAATAAAATAACAAATTTAAACACCAAATTTTTTAACATGAGGTGAAAAGAATGTGGCTGAAGTAAACCAAAAGGCTCTGACTCACTTTACTCCATGGTTACACATTAAACATTTGATTTGATCATTACTTTCCTCTGCGATGTTGTAAAACCTTGACCAAACAAACCAAAAAACGCCCCTGCTGGCGAATAGAAGCAGTCAGAGCTCAGAGGTTTCTATTTGAGATCTGTGGTTTGATCCCTTACTCCTCCAGTCTGCATATCAATGTATCTTTGGGCAAGATACTGAAGCCGTAGCTGCTCCTGATGCATAGATTGGAGTTTGTCCATTCACTACAATGCCACCTTGATTCAGTATAAACATATCCATAATTCAAACAGAGCTGTTGGTATTGCATTAGTAAAGGAATACCCCCATTTGGCTGTGGGCACCCCGCCTGGGGCCTCATTGTTCCCTCTGCTGGGGTGAAAACACGGTTGTCATCGAGATTGTGGCCCCGGGTCTTCAACACTCTTT
>VUQR01000293.1:22704-42635 GCA_015108515.1 Hemichromis elongatus | reverse complement strand
GTGTTGTTGCCGTATCTCACGCTCATTATCACCCCGTTCTTTGCTTTCTCTCTTTCAGTCACTCCTCCCTCTTCTGCCTTTCAATAACCTGGCCTCCACCTCCTGTTCGTTTCAGCATAATACCCACTTGAACAATAATGCAAATAATAAAATAAAATAAATAAACAAAAAAAAAAAGACTAATAAGAGGAGCTTACAGCGAGTCAATAGCGCTCCTATTGGAAATTGCAGTTGATTTTGACCTTTTGCTGACAGTGTGAGTTCAGCCTCAGCACGAGGCCAAGTGTACCTGAGCCAATGTGGGTGCCTAGTTCATACATTCGTTTTTGGCAAGACTCTGGGATTTCATTTATTTATTTTTTTTCACCAGTCCCAGAGGCACCACTTGCATCCAGACAAGGCAGGCAACTGCTTGAAGTCTAGGAGGGGTGGGGGTGGGGGGTTAACAAAGTTAAAGCTAGTGCAGAAGTGGCAAAGTGCAAAGTCTGCATATTGCACAAATAGGAGAAACCTGACTCCCTTAAGGGGCCTCACCTGACTGCACTCTCTCCAGTTGAAAGTAGCGTGAATGATTCTGTTTAAACAAACCTAATGACAACAATGAAAGCTGCTCTGTGAAAATGACGAGTTATCCTTTTGGGACTGAAGAAAGACAGCAGGAAAAAGAGGGAGAGAACAAAAGCAAAAGCAGTGAGTGGAGTGGATAATTACTATTAAATACGATACTGAAAGAGACACTTGAATACCATAACTTTTACTATCTAGCCATCGTCTTCTGCTTAGCTGTGATAGGGCAAGAGGAATCACCAGCTAACCTGACCCCATGCATCTCCTCATATAGGAGGAAGCCACAAAACCACAAGGAGAACATTCAAACTCCACACGGGTAACCGCCAGGCTGGATTTAAACCCCCAACTCTTGTGCTCAGGGAACAAGAACAGGAACCATTGCTCCACCGAGGGGGGGGCAATCCAATACAGATGTGCCTAAACAGCTGCATTTTATCTGAAGGTCACCAGCTGGCGATAGTTGTGGTTGCAACAAAGACCTAGCAGTCTTACAGAAGTCTACAGGAAAACTGGTCTCGTTCTAGAACCAAGATGGCAACGGAAGAGACGCTCTTCAAGAAGCTTTATTTATTGTAGCCATCAGGCTGAAAACACACAGGTGGTTGTAGTAGTCCACTTGGACTTGGGCATTAGTTCCATAGATAAACATGTTCCTTGGCACTTAGGAAATGCCCCTGTTGCTGGTGATAGAGCCAGTTAACACTAGATCCACGTTAATGCAGATTAATCCATGTTAATACTGACAGCCCGAGTCAGTTTATAACATACTGGGTGCTGGTTTAGCTCACAAGGTTGAGCAGGTGACCCATGTGCTATGAAACTAATGCAGAAGCCTGGTCTGAATCTACCCTAAAATCAATAACTTCAGTTAACTCTCCATTTATACATAAATGATAAAACACTGGCTGAGGGGGCCACCTGTGAATTTTTCCCTAGGGCCCCAACAGACTCTAGAATCACCACTGCCATTCTAGATTCTTGCCACTAATCTCGTGTACATGTTCACACTAGAAAGTTCAAAATTAGAAATGGTCTTCATTTAATCCTGCCTTTAATTCAGACATCACTAGGTACACAAATAGATGAACACAAAAGGAACAGGTAGTTTCAAGTATGTTTGATTTATTTCCAAATAAAAAAAAAAATTAGCGTAACCACAAAACATGGTACAAAGATACAGTAACGCCGCTGATATGGCTGAATAGTTTGTGTTTTTCTTCTTTTGTAATGAAGCTGTGTAGGCTGCACAAACAGAGGACAGATGGGACGATAAACTCTGAAAACCATCACGTCCTACACGGTATATATTCTTTAAAAAGCCCTTAAAAGACACAGAGCCTGTCCGAACAAACGGAACAACAACAACAACATTGTCCATTTCATTTTCAGAAAAACATGTCACCACAAACAAAGAACAGGCCACTCGGGGTTTTTTGTGCACCAGTAACAACGCATAAAAAACAAAAAGACTCAGTCACATTAGAATTAAAGTTAGAAAAAGTATACTTATGTTCAGTACATACAGTATATAAAACAAAATGTCACGTAGGTATTTACAGGAAAACGTAACGCCACCACTTACACAGTTATACTTTTAATAAAAATAATAATTTACATTACACGAGACAAAAGTGTTAAACCAGAAGTCAACGAACATTCGACAAAACAGAGGAAACATCACGTTTTAAATTAAAACAAAACAAAAAAAACTCTCAGGTAACTCATTTGAGCTCACTGTGCAAATTCTTTCCATTTAATCTGTCATGAGGAAACGTCACATGTACATTGCCAAGTAATGCCTTTAGCCTCGCTGTCCGCATCTGTTAAAAATGCTATATTTGATGAAGAGTGCATACGTTAGAGCTAAGTGCAAACAAATTGCTTTTTAATGTTGTGCATTAAAAATCTCTGAGTTTTTGGCGGTTCATACGTTTATGTAAGCAGCAATAACTTTTTCCTCGTAGTAAAATATGATAGAAATCCTTTTACAAGCTATTTTTTTTAAAAATGTTTTTCTATGTTTTTAAGTCAAAAAATGAACCCACAGTTTGATTGGCCAGTGGTATTGCTTTGATCTATATACATCTAGAACAGGATAATATTTCCTTGGTAGTGCAGTCTCCTAAAACCTCAGCTTATGTTTACTTTATCCCTGTCGGGGGGTGGGGCACGCTGACAGCAGAGGCAAATTTGGTCACCCGATTCCAACTGAAGCTCACCTGTGGAGTGATGACAGGTTGCTAAGTAACAGGCAGATAAGTGGATGGAGAGTATCCATCCTCCACTACCAGGCACTTAATTCACTGTTTGGTCCCCAAAATAAAAGACATCTGAAAGTCTGAAAAGATATAGCGGCTGTTGCGTCTGATGTCGGTGATGTAATGTTTCCTTCACGCATCAGAGATGCAGTTCTGGATCTTGTCTATCCACACCTGAGCGCTGGGAGCATCTGAAGCACAGAAGTTGTAAACTCTCTTGCTGGTCTTAAGCTAGAGGGGAAAAGGGGGAGGACAAAAGATTAAATGACAGCAAAAAGGGCAACAACTTTCACCAACAAATTTAGAGCACATTTCAAACATGTTTACAGAATTCCTGCTGGATTGAAGGGGATCAAATACTTATTTCGCTCACTGACGTGCAAATCGATGCATGGAAAAATAATCGATAGATGGACCAACTTTCTTTACAAGTGAGCAAACTTCCATGAAATTGATGAGGGGATCAAAAAATTCCCCCTACTTCCTTCCCTCACCTGGTAGCGAATAATATCGTGGATGGCGTAGCTCTCCCTTAGTGACAGGGGGAAAAGCTCAGTCATTCAGGAGGGAATCAGACTAAAGCATCTATTTAAAAGGCTTAAAAGGCATTAAAAAGAACCTCCTGAGGTGATTCGAGCATCAAATTAGGATGTCTCCTGAGTGAGGTGTTTCAAGTATGTCATACCAGGAGGGGGCCCCGGTTTTACCTTCCCTGCTTAGACTGATAACGCACGAGCCCAATCGGATAAGCAGCAGAAAATAGATGGATTAATCTATTGATGTATTTCTCATTAGCAGTGATAATTTACCAGCTGTGACAATAACACAGACATCACGGGGTCACGTCTACAGTGCAGGCAGCGAGCTCAGGTCACGCATAAAAGTTTTCTTTCCTTAAAACATTTAGGGGAAAATACCGACACCCATAATGCAACACTCCTATACTGATGGCCTCTTTGCTCGAAAAACAACTTCTGATACAATGTCCAAATAAAATATAATATGTAGACCAATGAACGCTAAGAAACCGATGTGTGTTTGATGTGTACTCACATCAAAGAAAGCCTTTTCACTGATGTGCTTGGGAGCTCCAATAGTGGGCGCGGCCGTCATCACGGACTCCACCTCTGCTAGTTCGATGTGGCCTCTGCAGTTTGTGTCCTCGCCGGTGTCGTAGTACCTCAGCTGCAAAGACGAGCCTGTTAAACCTGCAGCCTGTCACTCAGACTACAGCCGAATAGTGCAACCTGCTCACCTGGTGTTTCGTAATGTCCAACACAAACCAGCGAGGCTTCCACCCTTTCAGCAGTGCTCCACGTTTATACAGGACCCCCTCATAAGACCTGCAAACAGTTATAAGTTTGAATGTTATGTGTCGACACCTCTGTCTCGACCATCAAACTAACATGTAAAACTAGAGTCAGCCTGTCCTCCATTTACTTGGAGGGTTTCTTATTATTTGTTCCTGGATGGCACAAAGATACACAAAGCGGCATACATTCAAGACAAATCCCAGCTTTGTTTGTGGATCACCTTGGAATTTTTTATTTATTTATTTTTTTACTTCACATTAGTCTTAAAAGCAGAAATCACAAGAACTCCGTATTTTTTTTTTATTGTGATTTTAACCGATTCCACATGTGGTTATAAATCAGAGTCCCACGGAGAGCAACTGACAGAGGTAGTCATGAAATTTTGGATGAAGTCTACATTAGCCAGGAGTGGCTCCAACTCTGCACATATCTCTGACAGAAGTAGCACACGCTGCTTCATAAAAGCCGTAACTAAAAAGTTGGCACTCTTCCTCCTTATCCTTGTCATCTGTTCATGAGTTTGCTATCTTCCACTACACATGAACTTATAAATGAAACCCTATGCCGACTTCAGTGGCCTCCGTGTTTATGTAACGTGTGTGACATGTTGGTTGATAGTCTGCGGATACGCTTCATTCAGGGCAGTCGCCAGGGCACCAGGGAATATGATAAGTGAAGCCTTGCAGTGAAAATCCAGTGTTTTATGTATGATTTTTACTGTTTTTGACTTCCTGCTCGCCTGACGCAGCTTCCATGTCCATATTTTTAGCAAAGCTGGTCAAGCAGTGGAAGCGTGACCAGTGTCTGGTCCACTCCAGGGACCGCCTACAGAGAGCTCTGATGTCAGATGGAGGTAAAGTAAAAATGATGTGCTACCAGTGCCCACTGTTGCTGGTTGTGTTGTTGGTCAGTCAGCCAGCCATGTAGGAGGACTGTGTTATAAAACAATAAATAATGTCACTGCAGCCACTCTTGGTGCTTTTCGTGCTTTAGATTTTGATCGTTCTTTTGTTTTCGCGGTTAACCCGTTCCCGGTGAACTCCGCTATTGCTCCCTGCTCTGTATGACACTAGCTTCAAGCAACGCGCAGTCAGGATCTCGGGTGGGCGAAAATCCCTCTCCACCCTCTGTCATGCAGCAAAGTGCATGCTGACGGACAAATTTGTGGGACTAAAAATTTCAACTGAATAACTAGATTGTCAGGAGTGATTGCAACCAGTTCCACTGGGTACGTTGGAGCTTTCTTAAAGCTAAAGCAAAAAGCAAAATTTTAAATGCCGTGTGTAGATAATCAGCTTAATGCAAAGCAAGAACCTGCTTTACTTTTTGTGTCCACAGAGTTTTGAACGTTGAAGCTCTATGAGACATCAGAATAATGTAGGCCGTGTGATTTTGTGATTTGGATGCAATGAGAAAGTGATGAAACGTGGAAAATACTCACTGATAAGTAATATCTGGTTTCTGATTTACTTGCTTCATCTGTTAAAACTTTAGCCTGTCCGAATTTGAATCACGAAGAGCACATTTTACACTGAAAATACGCTCATTTTTTTAAACATAAAGTAGATTTTAATGACCGTATGTCCACCTCAGGAAGCCATCCAGATATTGGAGCCAAAAGACTGTACTTTAACCTCACAGTAATTGTAAAATTACACACCCAGAGTTTAATAGAGTACAGACAATTCTCACAAAACATGACACAGAGCGTACCAGAGCGCTGACTCATTTTCCAAAACTGGACTGGCCCCTCGGCAACAGCTTGTCAGCGAAACAAATGTGGACTTCTAATTTGTTCCGGAAATCAGGAAGTTCACGACCCACCTGTTCTCCTCGCTCTTGGGGGTGAACTGGTTGTAAAGTGTTGCGGCGCGGCGGTTGATCCCATTGGCTGCGGCGTTGCTGTGGTCCTCTACCAGAGCGCTGTCTGGCAGGTGCAGCATGGAGCGCCGCTGGAAAGCCTGCAGGCTAGGTGTGGAAATGAGGCCTGAGATGGACAGCGAATCCTTACAGAGCTACACACGAACAAAAAAGAAAAGAAACATTTCATACAATTAAACAAATGCAAAGCATATGACTGCCCTTCTATTTTTAATCATAACATGTCATAAAGACTCTTCTAGCACACACATTTCCCTCTCGCTTGAGGTCCTCCTGAATGCTCATTCTGACTCTTTCCAGAGTTGTCTGCCATTTTTCTGGGGCCTGGTTAAGCTCGCTTTCTAGCCTCTCGATGTCCTGCAGCACAAAAAAGAGGCAAGTAAAGTTACCCACAAAACGTCAAACAGAACAAAAATTTTAAAGCTGGACTCAAGCTTTGGGTCTCTTACAGTGAGAAGCTTGGTGATGGCGTCCGGCTGGGCGCGGCTCACGCTGCTGTAACACGGCCAGACAATCCTCCTCTTGCTGTTGGAGATGGTGTCCAGCTCCTCCGAGCTCTCCATCCTCACAGCCATCGTCCTCCAATCGTAACACGGCCCGGTCGACAGGGTCTCCTCTGTGAAGAAGTCCCATTTATTCAGGCTGAGGATGCTAATAGAAGGCTTCAGGATTACCTGGAACACAGACATCACACGGTTTTAAAGACAATTTAATCTAATTCAGTTTTATTTGTATAGTTCGTCTATAGGGTTGGCTACTCATCGGATGAATTTGGGCATTGGATCCCAGACTCATTCAGCCAGCATGCCAAAGCACACCAAGACACATTGATTGGATTGTTAGTGTGAATGTTGGGCTTGAAAAGTGCTTAGGCCTAGAAAAAAAACGCACTGAGTAAGTAGCAGTAACACATACAGAAGTTCAAAGGGCTTCACAGGCTTAAAAACATTAAGAAATAAGGTCACACCCACAAACACAAAATCCATAAGTAAACAGCCACCAGTGCTACCCTTCATTCTCCCACGTGATGCACTTTTGGTATGAATTCAAAACCTCTAGGTGACTTTCAGAAAAGTTGACTTTGACCTCAAGCTCAAGGTCACAACTCATCTGAGATCAAGTTAATGTCTTCACAAACTCAATGACGACATCCGCACCCAGACTAACCTGTCACTGTCAATGAGAGCAGGATGGAGGTGCATAGTGTAACCACCAGGGGTGTCCCTCAGTCTCCTGGCAGATACATCGATAGTATGAATTTCAAACTCTTATGTTGGATCATTCTCGACTCACAAACTTGGGTGTCCATGCGGGTCGACAATGTTGTCTGCACGTCTACCCGGCAGGTTGACGACAATACCCGACGAGCCTTTTACGGTCAGGGGTAAAAAGTGAACACGACTAAACTAAACAATATTTCAGGTGTGAAAATCAACCTTCACCAGCAAAAAATGCTGGACTATGAAGCTTTCTTGGTGTCTCCTTACTGCAGTCCAGGCTTCAGGTAGTTGTGATATTAAAATGACCTTTTCACGTTGGCGCCTTGAACTGGTGATGGTGACAGCAAAGAAGCGTTCCACTTTCGGCAGATAAAATGAACTCAGTCTTTAAACCTCAAAACAATAAATCATTCTGCTCGGAGAAGCCATGAGATCCAAGTGTAGCACGTTTGAGTGTTGCAGAGTTTAAAAGTGAAAAATCGTTGTACACATGTTTGTTCAGTGCACAGGCTACAAGATAGGACAGGCGAATGATTTGCCGTGAGTACTCAGGATTTGGCTGGAACATTTGTTTTCAGTCAGCTACACGGCAGATTTTTATTATTAGTGCCGTTCAACCTTGAAACACTAATCCTTACCTTATTTTTGTATATTTACGTTTGCATGTGGTGTAACCACAGACCCACCAATGACGAGGATTTCTTTGGTGAGGAGATCTGAGCCAGTTCTCAATGTGTCACATCATTTACACGAACTTTTTTTTTTTCTATCGGTCTCTGAAGAAAATATAAACTAAAGTTGCTTCTTGCTCAACAATAGCATAGTTACCCATTCAAGTTTTGCTTACATGTGACCACTAACCATGTGACAATAGCGTTCCAACATTTTCCATCATTCCATTAAGTGAACAAGGCCCCACTCACGCAGGACTACAAGCATCTGGTTGCTGAGAAAATGCTGGGAAAACGATTGCTAAAGCACCAGACATGCAGCCCCTTAGCAACCCAATGTCACTAGGGAAAACATGTATTCTACAAAGAGCTGGCAAAAACCTCCTTGTGATTGCTTTGGCTACTTGCACCATGCTGCCATCTTAGTTTGCATGGATGGACTTATCTACAAACACCAAGCAGCTGCTCTCCGACCTGAAACTATGAAAACTGTAACACAAACGAGGAATGGAGACCATTTGACTTCAAGGTAAAAACATGTTGGCTGCAGCACTGAGGAGCAACCTTTAGTTTGAGACCTTCTCCATTTGGTGTGGCTGTGGCTCAGGAGGTAGACCAGGTCATCTACTAACTGGAAAGTTGGTGGTTTGATCTTAGGCTGCTTCTCCAGTCTGCATTAAAATTTCCTGGGGGCATACTGAACCCCAAATTAATCTCACATGCATTCAATGGAGTGAGAGTGTTAGATACAAAGCACTTAGGCTTAAAAAAGCTTGAATAAATAAGGCAATTTGTATAAAGTGCTATATAAAATCCGTTCCATGTACCATTTCTTGTTTGCATTTCTTGTTAAGGAGTATTGGTGGACAAACATGAAAAACTACAGGCAATTGAGGCAATCTGTTAGCAACCAAAGCAGTTGAGATTTGAGGGAGATTTGCTTACGTTTGTTGTCAAAGTAAATGATAAAGTGTTAAACTGATTGGTTCCTCTACAGAGCTTTTCTATTAGCATCTGAGCAATAACAATGCTTTATCTTATCTTTTTTCTACATCCAAGTACTTTCTATCTAATATTTACACACCCTCCAATAAACACATAGGGAGCAACTCAGGTTTCGGTACATTGCCCAAGAATACTTTGGCATGCAAACTGGAGCAGCCAGGGATTGAACCACTAACCTTGGATGACCTGCGGCAGGAACCGTTGCCAACACGTTGGGAATACACAGTTCCCTAGCAACTGGTGGCTGCGATCCAATCCAATACGGCAAATAAGCCTCGAGCAATGTTCGTGTGATGCCACGTGGAGGTAGAGGAATAACTAACCAGTAATTTATCCTGAAGTGGGTGAAGTATCCTGATCATTTACATCAGGGATGTCACACTCATTTTACTCCATTGTGAGCCCACCTTAAATTAGTCAGACCAGTGAAACTCACCTTTTAATCAGTGTAAAGCACTTAAACTGAACATTTTACCCACTGAAGTATCTTTATATAAAAACAATCAAATAATTTTTTTTACATGTTAGATGAAAGTCTGTCAAAATGACTCTTTGGGCTTAAATTGTAAGAAATAAATGTGCAAATTAACAGAAAAAGTTCTGTTAGCTCACTGCCAACACTGTCATGTAATTATATATGTTTTTGATGTAAACCAATTATAACAAGTATACATTTTTATAGTAGAAAGTAAAAAAAGCAGGAACTGTCTGACATTTAATTGTTTATCTAACACTTATTTGTGGTACTATGAATGGCCATGGGGAACATCTTTATCAGTAAGAGCAGCTGCAGAATTAATGAAAATACAGCTAAAAGCCCAAAATGATTTACCTCCTTTACATTTTCTAAAGCTGCCCAGTGGGCCTGGAATCTTTAGCGGGGTGATCCTTGCCCCCAGGCACCCCAGATTTACACAGTAAAGTAAGGCGAGAATATTTTAAGTAGTCTTTATAATCAAATATTTTTAAAGCTTTCCAGCTTTTATATCTGGACCCTCCTCGAATACTTTAAGATTTATAATTCAAAATGAACCTCGCATATCCTGCGCTGGGCCTCGGTGCTCGTCTCCTTTTAGGGCCAGTTTCACCTTTTCTGATTGGTTGGCCTCTGCTGTCTCCATAGTCATGTTATGTTCATGCTGAAGGCTCTCGCTTCTGAACATCTTTCTATGGAGCACAGCTGCATGAATCAGCTGTAGCTGCCTGCTGTATAGGTTATGGCGAAGGACAGAAAGTTGAAGGAAACACTCACTTCATTCTCAGAGGGGCTGTACAGATAGTTGAAGAAGATGGGACTCCTCCGGTGCATCCTGTTGATGCAATCCCAGATACAGATGCCTCTCCGGGCCTGCTTGTCACCCTTATCCTCAAACAACAAGCCTGCAAAAAACAAAGGAGAAGCTGATGAAGATATGAAGCCATGTCTTTTCAAATCAATACAATTGTTATGACTGTTAAGGAAACCAATATGGGTCCATAATGCTGTTTAATAAAGCATTTTTAGAGAAGAAGAAGAAAATAAAAGATCCCCTCTGGTTAAAGGACACTGACCGTGTTCCAAGCGCTCGTAGTCAGAGTCCAACAGGAAGTTCTTGAAGCGGTTAGAGATGTGATGATAAGCCAGGAACTTCAGATAATACTGATTAAACTCAAACTCCAGAGGATGCTGCTCCAAAATCTGCAAGGATATGAAAAGATGGATAAAGACCGTTAGAAGGAGGTCAGCGTGTGGGCGACAGCTGCATCGTGTCCTCGTGTAGCGACTTCACATCTATTCAGTGTATAAATGACCAATCGGAAACAGGAAAGAACCTCTCCCGCCTCTGTGAGGGCAAAGGTCAGTGATATCATCGCCGCCAGACACAATCCAGACTGAGCCAGCATGACTGCTGCCCCACGGTTCCCATCCAGCGGTGCGAGGTGGCCAATCACGGTGTCAAAAATTTGAGGCCACCTGGGTCTGCTGGCAAAAACAACAGCTGTTTTGGAGATGAGGCACTTCTATTTTGAGCTCTTGTCCGAATCCCCTCCTTCAACCCTCGTTTATAGCCCTCCAGACCCCCGGGTTCCTGCCAAACTCTCTTAGCTGCCAAGCCTTCGGTTTCAAAAGACAAATGCAGAAACTATGTGTTGATGTAAGTGTATGGGAGTGGGCCTGTGTGACCCGAGGAGACACAAAAAACCCCCACTGCACTCTCTAAAGTTAGTATTTCAGAACAGACCCGGCTATCCGGAAATCATCTGTGTGAGAGCCCCCCTCACCCCCCCGATCCCACTTCCCCCAAATCCTAAAGCACACCCAAGCCTTCCCAGGGACTCTCAATCCCCAAAACTGCAATCTTCCACATGCGGCTGTAAACACGCACTAAAATGTGAAGAAATGCAGAAACACGCGAACACGTACATACAACTCAGTGCTGCTCACTGTACTCATGGACCATCTGTGCAGCAGCCTCGCTGCTCACTGCCCCGGTCCAATAGTGATTACACGTCCCGTGTTGGAAAGTTCAAAACTAAAACAATGCATCGTTATTGACAGCTGAATCTTTCACTTTCACCCCTCGCTCACCTTTTCACATTTTAAGGAATGTAATGAGCTCACGAAGAAGCAATGAATGACATCCAGTCATGAAGGGAAAAGGGGAGAGAAGTCACGTAGCAGGGGCAGACATGTCTCAGGGTTCAGTGTACCTGTGGTACCTATGGCAGAAGTGAGACTCACCTGGTGCACACAGTCCAAGAATTGGAGGAAGATGGGTGTAAAGCCGCTACCCTGGCTGCTGGGACTCAGGTTGCTCCTCTGGCTGAACTTGTGGCCGAAAGACAGCCACTCTTTCTCCAAAAGGACCTGAAAACCCTCAAGAGTCCGGTAGAAAGGATCGCTCAGCAGCTGCACCAAGGACACCACCTGCAGAGAGGAAGAGAGAAGATGAGAAGCAAGCGATGGCTAAGGAAAAACCCTCAATACACAAGTTCAACTTGTGTGAACACAAACAACCTGCGGTGCTCCTGCAGTGAAAGAGCAACCTGCTCTATCCTCTGCGCCAGAGCTGCTCCTATGGAAATATTTGGAAATAAACAAATTTTATGAAATATTATAGAAGTTTTCTGAGATGCATTTAGCCTTTCTTAGTAAGTAAGAAAAATTGATGGTGCTCTCGGATGTAATTGATCTCAAACACTTCGCAAATATCTCATTAGCCAATCACATGGCAGCAAATCAGTAAATTTAGGCATGTAGTAAAGATGACCTGCTAAGCATCAGAATAGGGAGACAGGTAATTTTAAATGACTCAGAGTGGCGTAGTTGTTATCACTAGATGTGTTGATCTGAGTATTTCAGAAAGTGCTCATCTACTGCGATTTTTCCAAACAACCATCTCAAAGTAGAAAATATTCAGTAAGTGGAAGTGTCTGATAATGTACAATAACTCAAATAACTTGTTACAACAAAAGTGTGCAAAAGGTCATCTTTATACAATACCTCGCACTATGAAGTGGATGGGCTACAGCAGCAGAAGACCACACTGGATGCTGTTCCTTTCGGGTAAGAAAAGGAAACTAAAGCTACAGTTAAGACTGGAAAAACGTGACCTGGTGCGATGTCTTGACTGGGTCCAAATTTTGCAGTGAAAACATGAAAGCACAGAGCCATCCTGCCTTGCCTTCAGGCTGGTGGTGTAATAGTGTGGAGGTGTTAGGTTCACTCCAACAGGAGGAAATTTTCTTAGCACACTTTGGCCCTTTCGTGCAAGCGGGATGGATGTGCAGCTGAGAAATCTGCAGGAAGTTTGTAAGGCTATCGTGTCAATATGGACCAACGTTTCCAGCACCTTGTCGAATCTATGACATGAATAATTAAGGCACCTCTGAAAGTGAAATGAAATCCATCCTAGCAAGGTATAACTATGAAAGTTGTGTATTTCAGATTTCTATTGTGATTATTGTATCTGCTAACATACAGCCTGATCAGCCACAAAGAAGAGGTGAAAAACACGAACCTTCATTCACTAGTATGCTGCTTTAACAGGTATCTCTCACTACAACATCCTCCCTGATGACTGCAGCCTCTTCTAGCAGGACACTGAACACACACTAATAAAGGAGGTCTAAGTGGTGATCTCACCTTTGATCCTGGGTTACTTTTGTTGCATAAAGTGCGCCTAATGGCTTTAATGATGTGCCTAATTGGCCAGTACCAACCAGCATACAACACAGACCTACTTTTATTTTATTATATATTTTTATCATATATAAGTTTCAAAACCTTACATCTTGATAAATAAGATGTTGAAACATCTTAGAACTAAAGAAAAGTGGCAGCTGTTTCACCACATCTGTGCATATCTTTTTTCTTTTTTTTACTTGTCATGGATGGTTGCAATTTAACACACTTCGGTTTTAAAAAAAAATCTGGATGTATGATTTTCCTTTCTATCCCCCCTAAAAAAGCTAAAAACAATCTTAAAATGACCCTTCATCTGACAGTGCACTGTTAAAATGATCATCTGCTACCAATAACATTTATATAATGCTGGAGCTTCAGGCACACTTGAGCTCACTCCACAAAACACCAGTTGAGAATCACTTGTCTACACATGCAATCTGGTTGGCCCGCTTCCCTGCCCGCGTCTCCTCCAACACGGCTAATGAGCCCTGACGCGTGTGGAATGAGCGGGAAAAACAGTTCATGGTTTCCCCGTGGGTTTACAAGAACATCCAGCCCCCCCCCAAGCAATGAAATGAGCCCCTCTGCAGCACACTGAAGAGTGGATTCAAAAAGCAAGCGTGGAATGAGAGGGGAGGACGTATAAAAGGCATAATGACAGAAGACAGGAAGAAGAAACAGGAAAAAAAAAAGCATTTTGAAAGACAGCGAGGACGGTTCTGCATCCTGCCTGCTGGGTGTCTACGGTCCATGGCAGGACAGCCAGAGCATATGGAGCCCATTTGCCTGTGTGGGTCGATCTGGACCCGGCGAGTTGGAGCCGGTGGCCCGTGGAGAAAGATGCTCTGGGCCGAACACGTGCCCCGCATAAGGGATCCACAGATTATACTTTTAAACAGCAGCTCAGGGCTGCACAAATCCCATAAACACATCTGAGGGACACACACTTGCAACACATACATGTGCACTTTAGCAGGTCAGCATGGAAAATATGAGCTCAGAGAGCAAACATGTGAAGAAAAGCAGAGTTTAGCAGCAAATGGACACTGAGAATTGATCAGGATCTAAACAAACTAGGAGTTTTCATGAATGAAATCAGCACAAATCAATGACATAAGGCCTCGAGACCTCAAACATTTTCACTTTATCTACACAGTCGGGTCCACCAGTGAGTAAACTGACTGAAACGGCCAGAAGAAGCAGGTGCAGTCATGCCGTGGGGGATCCCTAAAAATGTGGTCAATATCCAAAAATCACATTTAAATGTTACAAAATGTGATTTTGCCTTCAGTCTAGAATGAAAGCAGGAGATACATAAGAAGTTCAGAGGTACCCTCTCCCCCTCATATTTAGCCTCTTTTAAAAAAGGAGACCCAAAGCTCTGAAGCACTTTGTTCATCGGAGTCAAATGACAATATTGCAAAAAACACACTGACTAATAGCTCAGTTGTACAAAGTGCGTTGAGTAGAGCAGAAAAACTGCAAAATAAGAGTGAGTGCATTCAGAATATGAATTGAGATTATAATGAGTACTTTTGAATGATCTCTAGTTTGCTGTGATTTCAGAAGGGCTGATGGGGTTGAATGTATGTGGGGCTGCATCTGGATCCTTTTGACACATATGAGTTTGCATTTTTAAACGTTTCTTTTCATCCTCGCTGAACACTTTGCCTCCACTTTAGTGCAGATGAGGACCGATAATGAGAATTTTTACCCCAGATGCCCTTCCTGATAGGGATCTTTCGCTGGTTGGGCAAATATGTAAACCACTACACTTGAAAACAAATGTTAAAAGTTACTCAATAATAATATAAACAGTCATCTATTCTCTGTCAGTAATTAAACTTTGATAACAACTTTCTAAGCTTCAGCTTGTATCTAGAAAATTGATATCTGTGGAAAAATACCGAGAGGACCGTTTTAAACCTCCCTCTGGATATTTTGTCCTTCTTCACATCTGTCCAGGTTTTTTTTTTATATGTATATGTGTATTTTTTGTAAATGGTGTTAGTGCATTTTTCTCACTTGTGTGGTAATGTCCCAGCCGTCCTCCAGGCTGAGCAGAACAGATGAGCCACTGTCCATAAGCTCCACCAGAAACAGCGCCAGCTGCAGGATCTTCTGAAGCTGCAGGAGGTCAACATATGTGCATGTGAACAAATATACTAAACACAGACCCAAAATTTATCCTCTCTGTGCATACACTGCCATGTTTGGTCTGCCAGTAGACTGCCTTCTTGTTTCTCACAGATAGCATTTGTCAACCGTGTGGAATATGTTCAATTTAAAGCCGCTGGGGGTCAATCAGATAAACAACAAGGGGTCTCCTCTCGCTGCATCGCTGTAAATCTGTTTCTCTTGGGAAAATGGCTTCAGAGAGGATTGACATAATTTATCCATTATGTGAATCTGATACACAGGATGAAGAGAAAGAGTGGACCGATGGGTCATTCTCACACACTTTCAAAAGTCGGACTCCTGAGTTAGATCAGATAGTTTCTAGAATTGAACACTGTCTGTTTGTAGATCATAAAAACGGTATGCTTTGTGTGTTTCATTACCTGCTGGATCCATTCGGAGTCTTCCAAGGCTTTGAGGAAGGAGTCCTCCGAGTCAGACGAGGTGGCGCTGGGAGCGCAGGCCCTCAGCAGTTTTTTAAAAGCAGCTTTCACCTGCCGTGTGTCTGCAAAGTCCACTGGCACCAGCTCACAGTTCAGAGAGGAGTCCACTCTGAGGCCCTGCAGACAGAGGAATGTAAATTTTAACTAAGAGAAAAATACAACAGCCTGTGCAACAAAGTGCAAAAAACAGATCGCACACGCCATTAAAAACGCTGCCTCTATATCAAAGTTTAAGGAAATAAAACTGCTCGTTTTAGACAGTGGATGAACTGAGGTGCCGAGCGCGGCCCAGTGTGTGATAAATAAGAGTTATGAAACTGAATCGTGCAAACTGCAGAGGTGCAATATGTTTTTAGTCGACACGGCTCCTCGGCATGCTTCAACGGTGTGTGAAATATTTTTCTCCAACTCATTTGTAGATGCGTGAATGTGTTTAGCGATAGAGAAACAAACTGAACTCTGTGACGCACTCGTGCACTGTCCTGCACTGTGGTGGACTTCGCCTCACATTTATAGACTTGCCTTTAACCTCTTGCATGCCGTAACTGTCAAAGGAGGGGAGCAATGCTGACGTTAGTGGCTTCTCCTGCAGATTAGAAGTCACTCTACTTGTGTCTTATGGATGAAAGAACAGCTAGTCGAGCGGAGATTGCAGACAAGGATACGGGTAGCTGCACACTCCACGGGCGAGAAGTCATTCCTGTTACAGATCTGTGAAGTCTGCACGGAGCATCGTGCTCCCCGTCTGATGACAAAATTTACGTCATTTGGACCCAAGAACAACCCCAGCAGACTTTCAGACGCCAAAACTATAACACACCTCTCTCAGAGGCTTCGTATTACAAGTTGTACTGGCACAGGTGAGTCTTTGTAATTGTAGCCTTTTGGGTAAACTGATTGAGTCATCCCAGCAGAGGTACTATTTCATTAAATCAGCACACTTAGATTAAAAAAGTGAAAACTGACTATATGTATAAGATTAAGTGTTTCTGCAAGTTTAAACACAAACCATTTCATCAGATGTGACAGTTTTTGACTTTCTCCTTATAATTCAACATGAATGAAATCCACATTATTCCTTTGATACATCATACTCTTCCTGTGCAAGACAACCTGATCTGAAAGCTCGAGATAAACGGCAATGTTTTACAAATCCAGACCCATTTTACAGCAGGTACTGCTGTGAACCTGAGTCTTGATGCATGCTCAATAATCCATGTAAGGAAAGTTAATGTGTTCATGTGAACGCAGCGTTTTCAGTGAGAGAAACTGTTCATCACTCATCCAGGTGACTTCAGTGTGACAGCAGTTCCCCCTTAATCTTAATCCTATAAACAGTACAGCCTGACAATGAGCCATGAGCTCATTGTCAAAATCTCTGATCAATGGCCACGAATACTACTGACAGAGACTTGTGAAAGATGGCTCAGTGATGGTGTACGTCACTAAACCAACCATTAAGGGACAGCTCAGTAGGTAGAGTGGTCGCCCCATGATCGGAAGGTCGGGGGTTTGACTTCACTGAACTGAACGGCTACACTTAGGTACCCCTGAGCAAGGTAGCGTCCCTACACACTGCTCCTCGGGCGCTGCATTGGTGGCTGCCCACTGCTTCACTGGGTGAATGGATTAAATGCAGAGGAGTAATTTCCCTATGGGGACTAACACATACACATACACAGAGTTTACAACATTAATTTATGTTGACTTAGAAGTGTTTTAATTAAACTATACTATCTTGTTTAAAAGTGCCGTTCTACTGGACTTCATTATACCCATTTACACATCGACTACACCACCAACAATAAAACATAATTTAACACATACGACAGTGTAAGAAACATAATAGGTTTCATAAAACTAATGGAAGAACAGATGCACAGGAATTGCACAAGGCTGTGCAGAAGGTTGTGCAGGTGTATCTCATAAAGAGGCAACTGAGTGCAAATATAAAACAACATACTACAACAACTCATAGCAAACATGTCCTCTTAGTCTCCAGCAGCTTTGTTTGCATTCTCACCCTTAGATGTGACTTTTCCCCGAAGATGTAAAGGGCTGCTTGATGTTTGAGGAGTTGAGCCTGCAGACTGTGGCTCCCTGCAGGGGGTGCCAGATCCTTCCCCGCTAATCTGGCACCCACGTCGGCCGCCAGCGGATGCTGACTGAGTCTGCTGCTGGAGCGCAGGCTGGCCCACATGCCTGCAAACACACACATGCGAACAGAAGTCTCACACACACGCACGCACGAGCCAGCTAGCTCGAATGCCAGAGATGTACACATGCTGTCAAACAAACTAAGACCGAATGATGAACAGCGCATGACATGCGAGCTACGTTTACATGCACAGCAGTACAACGGGGATTATGTAAACACCTTCATTCCTTCAGTCCACGAACAAAGCGACTGCTCTGAGACTCGGATGTGCTGGAATATTAGAAGCAGAAGTTGCTGGAATTTTTAGCAAGTCAACAAGTCTAGATAGTGTTTCTCTGAAAACCCAGCATGCAACGCCTTCCAAGCAGCATGAATCACTGCCAGAAGGACGTGATTTTTCACAGTAATCAGTTTCAGGCCTTTTTCAGTTGCACTTGTGGGGTTATCGAATCACAACTCTCAGCTGCTGTAGCCAGGTCAATTACACAAGAGCATAAATTGGTTAAGTTTCAGCGACGCCTCGGTTCAGCACATTTAAACCCACAGGCTTCATAATTAAAGTTTACATGGAAAAATGAACACACGCTGTCAGTTTTCTTTTCCTCCTGAGAAGATCAACAATGTAACTGGTCCCACCTGACTGACATACCTGCTGACTATTGGTTAGACCTTACATGATTGAGAGATAAACAGGAAATCAAACCACGTCATCACCCCTGCTGCAGTGGTCGCCTCTGAAGTGTAATAGTTTCCAGTCTGCTTGGCAGGTAAAAATAATTTTTTTTTTAATCAAATTAATGGAAAAAAAAAAAAGTTTTGTTTTTTTTAAATGACCCATCATGTCTCCTCATTAAGCTGCAGTTAAATAAGCTTTGCCCAAAGTTAGAACAGTAATACTAGATGATTATTTTTCCTGGCTTAGGAAGAAACGTAATAAAAACGTATTGCTCTTGTCCTTAGACGCGGCTAGCTCGCTGTGACTCTGGTTGCCCAGAACAACGAGCACCGATTTGACCAGCAGACAGGAGTTGATGGAAATTTTAAAAGATACCTAAATCTAAAGCAGCCCCCTAAATCTGAGTAAATACTACTAAACATTACAAAATGAAAGCATATAGCCCAGATGTTCTGATGTAAACCCTGTAAACACTTTAATTAGATTTTGTTTACTTTACGTGTTTGAAAATAACAATCAGGGGACAGAATAGGAAGCCGAATGTGCACCGGCTACAGCGGAACCCCCAAAATATTAGCCACTGCTGCCACTGGCAGGACAGCCGATGGATTTCCAGGTGTTTGTAAGCAGGGATGTCAAAATCACTTTAGATTGTGGGCCACATGCTTCCATCCAAATTGGGTCAAACCTGTGAAATTCCCCTTCCTTTCAGTGTAAAGAAGTTTAACTAGAAAGAAAGTAAACTAAAAAGAACTGCGGGTTAACAGTACGTCTCAGCGTGACAAAGAAATGCTGCTGTAATGAGCGCCTATTTATTTATTAAGAAATGAATGTGCAAAATTTCAGAAAACCTCTGGTGGATCCCAGAAAGGCCTCTAATTATAAAACAGAAACTTTTTGTTCATTAACAGGAAAAGACTTTTTTTTGTTTAATGTGGACCTAAGGTGTCAAATTTCAGAGAGAGAGAGAGAGATAGAGATAGACAGATTGATTCTGTCATTTACTTTGAATTTTAAAGCCACCCAATAGGATTGATTGGATTCTTTGCCAGGGCGATTTTGACCTGCGGACCTTATGTTTGACACCCCTGCTTTATGACGGTTTGCTCAAATCTGACATGAATGTTATATTCTACATGGCAGCTTTTGAGAGAAAAGTATAAAAAACATTAATTCCATATTTATTCTTTATAAGGGTACCTTGCTCCAATTAAAACTACACATAACTAGTTGCTCACAGACCACTTGTCTAAGCACAAGTCTATACTAAACCCTACTCCTTTTGAGTCAGGCTTACAGAATATTCGAGCTGTCTTTATTACACTGCAGGATCGCGGGGGCCTCATTTTGTGTGATTCATGATCCCCCCCCCCCCCCCCCCCCCACCCCC
>VUQR01000293.1:0-22684 GCA_015108515.1 Hemichromis elongatus | reverse complement strand
CCCCCCCAGAGTCTTAACTCGCCGCTGACTGACCACAGTTAGTCCTGCTGAGCCAACACATTAACAATGGAAAAGACCACATTAGAGCCACCACTTCGGTTTGTGAAAAACCACAGCTCCCAGAGGAGCGCCCACAAAGTCAGTGAACATTAGCACTGCGTCCCAGAAGGTCTTTGTGAGGGGTTTGCAGCACAGTGCACTGTGGCGCTCGGCGCGGTTAGAGAGCATTTGTGTAGGTTAGAGTGTTAAAGAAGACAAGAGTTGCTGTTAAGAGTGCTGGCAGAGACGAGAAGGAACAATATCACTATACCTTGATTGGGGATTTTCTCCTTACTGGCAGGCTTTTGGTTTGAGTGAGTGAACAGTTTATCTCTGTACTCAAGCACTGGTTGGATGTTTTGTGGAGGAGACAGGACGAGGAGGTATGGAAAACACAAATCACGTCAACATCAAATGAACCAACATCACCACCTACCCTACTGAAGATTTTAGATTACAGACAAAATCATGCAAATGAGGATCGGCCTTCAGAAAAAGACTGTTTTATTGTGAATGATCGAGTGAATGACGATTGCATGCATGAATAAGATTGTTTGTGGTTTGGTTATAAATGATGGTGTGAAGACAAAAGGCTCATGTCTAAGCTTGTTTTTTGGGGGCTTTTGCAGATAACACATGTAAATAAAACAGTAATTAAGTTGTGTACAGCACTGCCTTGCATAGCAAATCCTCTGAATCTTAAGAGAAGACATTACATAGCTACTAATAAATGTGATAAAGGCAGATTTCTGACGGGTTGAGCAAAACCCAGTTAAACTCTTAAAGTAAGTAAAAACAAATATAACTTAATGTGCCAGTCTTAGTAAAAATGTGTCATTTATAATCCTGCTCTCTAATATGGCAGATATTACTACACACTGCTGAAATTTGGGGAATTAGAAAGAAAAAAAAAATGTATTGAAACAGTCGTGTTTTAGGAAAACTTAAAAGCGCTGTGTCATCTTTTTAGGGCATTAAAAAAAAAAAGAGAAAGAGAAATAGATGACTCGCAGTTTAAGCAGCGCCTTAAAACATTTGACCTTCATCTGACTAACACTTCGGACACACATTCGGAATTCACATTCCAGTTTGAGCGGTCACCTCGATGTGTCAGCTTTAACGGTACATCAGGCTTTTCTTTTCTAAGATTACATTTACAATAATGCTAAGGTGGCAAGTTCACAGTTAATGGAGTCCCACGTTTCTCTTATGAGATATAAATCCTTAAATTTCACATAATTATATTTTTTTAAGTTGAAATTGTATGCACGTTTGTAGCTATGAGGTACAGATGGCCCCAAAGATAACCAGCAAACAGCTGCTTGATACTTTCAGTGTGGGGAGTAAAGCTTCAGAGGTTACCCAACACTCATAATGTACACTATAATCACAACTCCTTAAAGTATGGTTTGTCTGAAGAGATCTCTAAGCAGAAAGCACAAATCCCTGTTTGCTGACTTTCCTTCAAATAACTATGTAATTGTAACATTTCTGGTGTTTCATATTTCACCTGGCAGCTTGGAGGCACGTGAAGTGCCAAGCAGGAAACAGAGAAAACCACTCACCTCCTCTAGTAAAGCTGTTTGAGAATGGGATGTCTAAATGGACAGGAGCCATCTTTGGCATCCTGGATATCCTCCTTTCACTGCCTGAAAAAAAACATTCACACAGCACACAGGTGTCCATTACAAACACACGGAGTAAACAGCGAGACACAGGCGAGATCTAAAGAGAGAAACCAAACCAATTATATGTATAGGATCACTCATTGTGGCACTTTTGATCATAATTAAATCCCAGTTTTCCCACTAAGAACTGTCAATGTGACCTGTGATCTTTAAACACAAGAAAATCCAGTTAAATCGTAGTCATGCACAGGATTTGTGTGTGTGTGTGTGTGTATAGAGTTTATTCAGGACACAGGCAGAAGGAGGTGAAGTCAGAGGAGATGGATTTGCTGGGCAGTGACCTCAGGCTGTCCTTTGATTCTTACACAACCTTTCATTGTACAAAATTTCCTTCTTAATGTCAATAAATATCACACTCTGTGATTCTCCCATACAGTCTCTTTCCCCCTATTGCACTCATACACACACAAAGATAAGTTGGTACAAAAAAATAACTGCTGACCAGAGCAAACACAGAAAGGAAGAGAATGACTACCTGAGAAAAACAGCTGCAGAAAACTAAAATAACTTCGGGGAGAGCAAGTCTGCAGTTTTTCTGAAGGCGTGAACTCTGTGTGGCCTCTTGTCCCTTTCGAAACTAACTTTTTTCCCGACACCACATGCAAGCACCCCCCCCCCGTCATCCGACTCGGATGAGATAGAAACTGATGAGCTAGGTGAAGCAGCTTAGGTTTAAGGAAACAAATTCAAAGATTTTCACAGTAATTGCTTTCTGCCAATTGTAGTACAATTATGGTCTGTATAACAGTGCTGTAAACACTGTAAAGCGGCACACTGTAAAGTTGTCTGATGTAACGTAACAACCAATTTCTGCAAGCTGGATTTACTGGAGATTTACACAAGGACACAACTCAATGGTGGAGGTCAGCCACAACCCAAGTAAAGGGTTCTGCTCTTTCTCATGCCCTACAGTTTGACCAACAGCCTTTAACATTCACTGATAACACTGATGGCAGCCGTCCATTTATTGTACATGCCCTCATTTCAGGCACTCGGCACAGAGGGCCATGGGCGTGTCTTTGTGGGAAAATGAAATGAAAGAGACGACATTAGTGTTTGACTTACGCCAAAGATTTAAAGCTCAGAAATCAAAAGAACGGAGCATTTTATCTCCATTTAGTCAGAGATTAAAACAGGAAGAGGAGTCATATTCTCACATCACTGAGAATACTGAGGGAAGTTTGATAAATCAACACTGTTGCGAATCTTAAAATTGTGAAACCACAGGAATGCTCGGCCCAAAGTTGGAACAAGTGAGTCCGTGGTGATGAAAGGAGCGACCTCAAAAAGAATGTAAAGATAATTCTCAGACAGAGTTCACAGATTATATCTGCCATTAATTTCTTCCAATAGAAATGGTCTATTATTTGATCTAAAAAAATACAATAAAAACATGCAAACCATGGCAGAACTGGCTCCGGGTCTACCATCAGCACAGTGGACAGAAAGTAGGAGATGCATTTTAACACATGCCTAAATGAATCATTATGAACCTTTATGGTGTTTGTGGGACATAAAATATACAAGTGAACATGACGATCTTCGTGAAGTGTACCTGGCGAGAGGCCGATCAGGGAGCGGTTGGTCAGAGTGCTGTTTCCGTTCATTTTAAAGTAGATCGGGATGGAGTCCAGAATAGCCTGAAGGTACTTTTCCTGTTCAAGACTACTGGATGAGTCCGAGGATGAGGCAGGGGCTAAAAACAGAAAAATGTGAATGACTTTCATAATAAAAGCTTTTTGAATAACAGACTTCGTGATAAGAGTTTTATATGGAAGATTTATATGAACATAAAAAGTAAATTTTTTTTCCCCCACTAGCTGCTTCAACAGAAAACTTGTAATCATTTACAAAGAGAACATCTGTGCATGTCAGCACGTAAGCACACCTGTCGAGGACGGGTTCTGCGACTTGAACAGCCCCACTACGCTCTTGCCATGGAAACCTCCTGAGCGGAGCAGAACGGCTTTGGTGCGCGGGTGTTTCCAACATACAACAGGCAGACGGTTGTGTCTGAAGCAACGGGCTACTTTGTGTAATCCGCTGTCCTGTACAGCCTGAGGAACAACCAGCAACCCCGGGTAGCTGTCACAGAGAGAAAGTGTTAACATCTGTCTGACATGGGTGAGCTGCTGCAAAGCAATACACAAATATGCACGCAGTTAAACAGCCTCCTGCAGAGGTTTGTGTTTTTGCATACAGGTAAGATCAATAACTCAGTCAAACACCCCCTCCACAGGCCTTTTGAGATATTCGGGCTTGTGCTACTTATAAAATCGGTGACATCAGCAGATATAGGTTAAATAAGACAATTTCTAGACGAGAGGCGGTGTACCTGCGGCACAGCGAGTAGAGTCTGTTTACGGCCGTGATCCTGAACTGCTCGCCCGACTTGGAGCGGGACGAGCTGGCGGTGATGGTGCCCATGCCCAGACGCTGGTAGTCACGGAAGCACGACTGCTCCACA
The DNA here is from genome assembly GCA_015108515.1 of Hemichromis elongatus. Lineage (NCBI taxonomy): Eukaryota > Metazoa > Chordata > Actinopteri > Cichliformes > Cichlidae > Hemichromis > Hemichromis elongatus. The sequence goes on along the minus strand of VUQR01000293.1, from coordinate 18,490 downwards.
AGCTGCTCCATGGTGGACTTCTCTGAAGCTCTCAAAGTGCTGCTGGGTGGCGGCTCACCGTCGTCTGATACTACAACACAAAGAGGATTTTCTTCGGTTTGTTTTTTTTCCCCTTTCCCATTCCTCCATGTCCAAAAGTCACCACATTAAAATATGTCCCTTCTCACTTGAAATATCGTCATCTTCATGCCAGGTCATTCTGCTGCCTCTGTCATTCTTCTTCAGCGAGGCCTGGCTACCTCGGCCCATGGTGATCTTTCCAGCCCTCTTCGCTCCCTTGACAATCGTTTTTGACAGTGTTCTGCGAGGAGTACAGAGCAGAAATGATTTACTGTGGCATCAAAACACACTCAAAACAATATCTCAGATATCCATGTGTGCGACTCATACTGATATATGATTCATTCACGGAAACAGCGCTCGGCGATCTGGCACGCATCACAAACCTGAACCCAGTGTTTCTCTCTTTTTGCTTTGGAAGGATTAGTTGAGGTGCCGTTTGTCCTGCAGCAAATGCAAAGGAGCTGAAGATGGACTGTGGATAGCGGATTCTCTGCAGGTGCTTCCTGAAAATCTCCACCATCTCTGAGCTCACTTCCTCATCAAAAGCCACTTTAATCAGCTGCAAAAGACAATTGGTTAAACAGACTGTTTATTACACGAGCAAATGATTCAAACGCATGTTTTCATAAATCAACTTAAAATCCAGTGCAAACTGCAAAGGTGATAAATTAAGCAAAATATGATGTCTGTTTTTGTTTTTTAAACCTGATGTGACCACTGAGGGATAGGTCTGCTGAGAAAAGGAGGGATGCTGCTTTATCATCCACGTTTACTCCAACGAGGACCTCAGTTTACAAAAAGATTAAATAAGATCTTAAACAAGCAACTGAGATCATAAACTCATGAGGAAAGTGTGACAATGAGACTAATCTGGCCTAAGTTCAGTCAGTGTGCTTAACCTCTAGACCATGTTTGTGCCTTTGAGGACATTTTAAATACATGATCTTTTATTATTATTTAGCACTAATTAACTTTAATTGTACTTTGGTAACCAAGCTATGCAGAATTATTTAACCTCTCATGCTCTCATACAGATCTGGTGACTTATGGTTCCAACACACAATAAAATGCCAAAAGACCAAAAATGCACAAAACCACAAACCAATCAATGGACGATGTTACAGTGGGGCATCGTGACGCATCTCACTGAATTTATTTAAGAGAGATTTAAGACATTTGCTCTTGTGTACCAATCAGCACCTTGCACTTCTTAATGTAAAACAACAGCCCACATATGGTTTCTGCACTGCACGCAGACACGTACGCACACTGAACAGCACAATAAAAGCTATAGAGATGGCCACACAGCTCAAGTGACCCGCACTCACTTCCATCATCCCTGGCAGTAAAAAGACAGGAATGAGCCATAAAAAGTTTTACAACGGTACATCCAAAGAGGAAAAACACATGCTTGGCTGAAAATTATAATGATGTGCCACACGGAATGTTTAAATGTTACAGCGTTATTACTTGTCCACTCTTTTAGTTTGTGATGTGCTTTCTTTCCCCACACACGTAAAATAATGTCAAATAATATTTGAGAACCAAATATTTAGCTTAAGGCTTTATCCTGTCCCACCATTGTTTATTCATTTGAGAGAATTGTTCTTTAGAGTTTACCTGAAACGTTGCAGAGCGGAGCTGCAGGCCTTCCTGCATGTTCTGCTGCAGCTGGTTCTGGATGCTGATCTTCTTCTCTTTGGTCAGAGTGGACACTGGGAAAGCTCTGATCACTGCCTGCTCGCCCACTGCACACAAACACACCAGCATCACATTATTATACATACAACTCCAAGGCCGAAAACCAACACTGAATGCCCATGATTTTCAGTCCTTCAGGCGCATCAATGCCGATGGCAGCTTTCACATCTGGAAAGGTGCCATCAGTGCTGAAATGCATATAACAAATTTTAGAGCAACATATGCTACGATCCAGATGACATCTTTTTCAGGGAACGCTAAACTGCATACTGCTTCTATTACAAAAACATGGCTTAATAGTACAAGTTTTTCGTGCTGAACTGCCTTGCCTTCAGTCCAGACCTTTTTACCAAGTGAAAACATTTGGTGCATCATCAAATAAAAGAAAGCAAAGAAGACCCAGGACTGCTGAGCAGCTGGAATCTTATATCAGACAACAATGGGACAACATTCCTCTCCCAAAAGTTCAGGAGTTTCTCTCCTTAGTTCTCAGACATTTATGGATTCAATTAGATTCAGTTCAGTTTTATTTATATACTATTGATTCACCACAACAGTTGCCTCAATGCACTGTTGTTAAAAGAAGAGCTACAAAGTTGTTTGTTTTGAGACACGCTGCTGCAATCAAATTGAGAAACTTTTTGTCTTTTTAAACATTTGATATGTTTTCTCTGTTATATTGTGAGTAAAACACAAGTTTATGAAATTTGTATATCACTGCATTCTGCTTACATTTTAAACAGCGTCTTATCTCATCAGGATTTGGGTTAGTATTTGTTGCCCCTTACAGACAAAAATGACTTTTGCTTTTTTTAAAGTTTAACACTGAAAATTAGCCGATAAAAACAAAACAGTATTTTTCCATTTTACTGAGACTTTTGTGGTGGTTTAGTTCTCACCCAGTGGATCGTGTGGGATGCCTTTGAAGATGATGCGGTACGTAGTGAGAAACAGAGCTCCCTCTGCTGGCAAGATGTGCGGGCCCCCAAGGAGGCCCCCAGTGGCCTCCTCCCTGCCATCGGGGTCCAGAAGCACCCGCAGCCCCTCACCAACCAACTCTTCTCCAGGAAGCAGCGCTGGACGCAGAATCTTAGGCTGAGGGGTAAAAGCATAATAAGCCATCAAAAACAGATGCGAGCTCCAATTTAGACATTTTTCATTGACAATAAGGTGCTCAAAATTAAGCACATGTGCGTCACTGAATCAGATTTAAAAGCCTTAGGAAATCAATTTGTCTTCATAATGTCAAATCACAGCACCGCATGAATTTCTTGGACAAACCTAAGCTATGTACAAACGTCATTGAATTAAAAAAACAACAAAACACCCCACACATCTTGCAAGCACACTAGCCATTAAACGACCTTCAGAAATTAAACGTCCAACAAAAACAAATTCCTACTCTCCGCAGAGGCCAGTTTACCATTTCTACTCTCCCAAAAAACTCATGATCTGCTTTTTAAGTTAAAATGTTTCTGTTTCATGCAGCATTAAACTGAGTAAGCACTGGTTTTCACTTTATGTCCTCAACATTTCAACATCTGGAAGCTGACTGGTGTTCTATAGGTGAAAAACAAGGCGTCACAACATACCTCTATAATCATATAATTCAAAAAGCAGCTGATACACAGTACAGTCTGTTCCCTCCTTTAATCGTTTTAAAGGAGGGAACAACAATAACAAAGTGCAATTATGGCATTAGATTTAATTTACTAGGTCTTTATGTTGACACATATACTTTTAAAGCGGCATCTAAATTCTTTTCATATTTGCGCGAATGCTGATTCAGCAGCAACGGCCTAATTTGGTTTCGGTTTAAACTCGCTTTCCAAGAACACTCGACTCCCGGATTGCCACATAGAGACAGTTGTGACTGATTCAGAGCTTTGTTTTGCAATTTGTTTTATACTTAACTGGCTGCTGAGCATCTTTTAAAGCAGTATCTGCTATAAGTCAACAGTCAGGTCTGCACCCTGCGCTGCTTCGGCTCCTTCTGGCCTCCATAGTCAGCAGAAACACTCAGTTGTTCCATTGTCACAAATGTGCACGAGGAGGGGCGTTAGATCATTCACAACATTTCTCATTAAGGCCACAGCTGACCTGTGGGAGCGGCGTTCCAGCCAGGAGATAATAATAGCTTCTTGTCCTTGAATGAACAGCGAGACCAAAAAGAAAGTCCCTCTGTACTTCATTACTGCTGCGAGCTCAGCTTCTTATTGAAGCTGCACCTTAAAAGTATTCGCTGCTTTCCTTCTTAGGGTTATGGCTGCCATTACTACTACTACTATTCAGACTTGTCACAAAGCCAGAGTTGGTGTGGTTTACACACTTTTGGCATTTTTTTGTCATGATGCTCGCAGCTAGCAGCCCAAGATGGAAGCCCTATCCAACACATAAACATGTAGTAGTTAACCAAAAGCTACAGCAGACCGAAAGCTCACCGCTGTGTCCAGGTTGCTCCCTAAGCAGCACTGGCATAATGTGTGTATAATTGTGTAATTTACCAAAAGCTGGCAGGCGTGTGATAGAGCGAGGTCCAAAAGACCAAGTGGTAAAATATGAAAGCGTGATGATATCTGGAAAATGCTGGATGACATTAGCTGGATGCAGAGTAGCAGCAAACCAGACCTAACTGAGCACGTGGACTAAAGCAAGAAACATGAGTAAAAACCTTCATTAGGTCAACAGTGCAGAAGAACACAGTGTTTAAAATGTAGATGTCTATGTCTGTGTTAGCCCTGCACAGATTTGTCCTGTTTTAGCTATGGCATGCTCCTCTCTGTAACCCTGATTAGATGAGCGGAGGAGGAAAACGGGTTGAATGGATTGAAGCATTATGTCAAGTAATCCAGACTTCTTTTTCTCAGGTATCAATAAAGCATACAATGTATGTAAAATATAAACATCAGCACAGTAAATCGTAAATAGACACAAGCACTTTCTCCTATGCTTTTAAGTGCTTTCTAGCCAACATTGACACACATTCAATGCAACCTGGGGTTAGTATCTTGCCCAAGGATATTTGGCATGCAGAGCAGGGGAGCCAGGGATCAAACCACCAACCTTCCGATCAGTAGATGACCTGCTCTACCTCCTGAGCTACAGCCACAGTGGTCAGCTATTAGGCTGGAGGGGCGGAGCTCACTAAGAAACCAGACATGCCAATCAGTAAAGCGTTTACTGAGGTCTTAAACTAGTAGCAGTCTATGAACTTCTGTACAATTAGATTTTATTTTGCAATCGAAGGATTCAGCCCCTGCTGGCCAATGGTGAAAATGCAGGATTTAAAGAAGACTTTACCCATCTTTTAAATACAGTCTATAATACAGTCAGATGTGATCTGCTTTTCATATTTGCCTGTTCAACGAGTCCTTTTGGCATATAACTTTTAGCTTGTGCCTGCTATTAGACAAAAAGCATGTGAAGAAAGCCTAAATGAACAAACTGTGTGGACCCATTTGTAGTAATTTGGGACAAGTTCTCGATAGCTCATTATATTAGAATCAAATGGTTTTTAAAAAAAGATCGGTCTGAAATGATCCAAGGTTTGGCTATCAGACAGATGACTCTAGAACACAGGTGTCGAACTCCAGGCCTCGAGGACCGGTGTCCTGCAGGTTTTAGATGTGTCCTTGATCCAACAGCTAATTTAAATGGCTAAATTACCTCCTCAACATGTCCTTAAGTTCTCCAGAGGCCTGGTAATGAACTAATCATTTGATTCAGTTGCGCTGACTCAGGGTGACATCTAAAACCTACAGGACGCCGGCCCTCGAGGCCTGGAGTTCGACACCGCTGCTCTAGAATACTTTGGTATGCTGAAGAGTTCATGGTTGACTCAGTGACAACAAGGTGCCAGGGGTCCTATAACTGCAAAACAAACCCTGATCTTCACCGCTCCACCACTGTGTTCGACAGTTGGTAGGCGTTTGTGCTTTGGTCTCATCAGTCCAAATAACATTGTTCCAGAAGTCTTGTGCTTTGTGCTAATGCACCTTTGTAAACCAAATCCATTTTGCCCTATTCTGTTCAGAGAGAAGAGGCTTTCTCCTGGAAGCTACTTGATCATTTTTTCCCCTAATTGTACCGTTATTAACTTTAAACATGCTAACTAAGGCCTGTAGAGTGTAAGATGTAGCTCTTGGGTCTTTTGTACTTTCTCTGAGCATTGCTTTGTCTGAATCAATTGCTGATGATCAATTAATCAAGTGCATTTGATTAGCAGCACCTGGCTGCTGTTTACCCTCCTAATTCCTATGGAAGCAATAAGCGTGTATTTAGTTTTAATCATTTGAAGACTTTTTCATGTGGATGTAGCATAAATACTGTATATACATCTGCTCGGTGTATGTAGCATATAGTCCCAGCAGCTCAGTGAAAAACAGCACTCACCTTCTGAATGGGAGGTAACCTCCTGCTCTCGCGGTGAACCGCCTCCAGCGCCTCTATCTGCATAGCTACAATGCCTGTAGGTCAGAAGCTGGGGTCAGTTACCATGTGTACACACACATACATGCACATGTATGCTTTCTATCAGAATGTGTATTTAAAGGTTATAAAGCAACTTGACATGCCAGGAGTTTAATGAGCTCACAGGCCTCTGTTGCTGTTGGCCTGAGCTGAGAAAACACATGTCGGAGGTTTTACTCTGAATAAAGCTGAGGGAATCGGGGCGGTGACAGAGAGCGTATAAATACAGTTAGTGCTGTACCTGGAATCATGCTGTGCAGGCTCTTGATGTGCTCCTGTGTCACGCCGCTCTCTGTGCACACCTTATCGATGAAGCGGGCCACAAACCGAACCACAGAGTTGGCGACGTCGCTGTTTTCCGAGTCCTCAAACCCACTCTCAGTATCAAAGCTCTCTGCCACGCTGCCCGCAATGCTGTAAACACAATGAAGATGAAAAAGGTCAAGCCACCGTGCCCAGGAGAAAATCTGATCCTCGATGTGAGAGTTGTGTGCTGACAGACATGGATTTAAACATGCACTGTGCTAAAGAGCAGTGAAGGTGAGAGTGATTTGCAGCCTGGCATGAGCTAAGTGCTGATGCCTGGATCACTTGCTCAGACTCTATTATCCAAGGAGAATGTTTCACATGAGAAACTGATGCAACCGTCCTTTTGGATGCACAAATACTGAGTGATGAAATCCAAATGTCCTCTGTGGGAAACAAACAAGTCAGGGGTGAAAGCAAAAGAAACTGAAAGAACTTTTCCACATAAATACATTCTTGGCTGCAGCTTTTCTCTCATCTTATTATAAATAGAAACAAAACACATTATAAAATAGCAGCATTGTGTTCTTGTGCAATTGGGAACAAAATCAAAAAAAAAAACTACAAAAAGAAACATTCTCTTGACCTGCAGGGAAACAATAAACAACAACAAGAAAATCTACATGAATACACTTCGATTTTCAGGGGAAGATGTTCAAGGTGGGGATCTTCCCATTTTTAATTGACTCCGCAGTTGCTACAGAACATAGGAAATCACTCCCCCTCTTATTTTGTTTGGTTTCGGTGAGTACAGCGTAGTTCCATTAAAAGACACCCCGATGGTTTTAAAGTTTCCAGCAGAAGTAAATGAGCCCCACACTTGTTCTGTGCAGTAGCGATGTGAGCCCACAGGATGAATGTGGTCCGGAAACAGAAGGGGAGCTGTGATCCATTTGGCTAAATGGGAAGGTATCAGGTACACCATGGGCTCCGCCACATCCACCCACATGCTTATCATCACCTTATTAAGAGAAGCACAAAAACTCCCAAATCATGAAACCCGACCTGGAAGTTTCCGTCCAGATAAGACTAATCGCTCTACCTTGCAAATACAGAACAAGCCAAAAAAACAAAAGAAAAAAAGTTGCAGTCAGATTTAAAATGTTAAACCGCTCTCCTGACCTGTTTGTCACAATGCTGTTACTGCCGCTCTCCCAGTCAGCTGCAGGGGTGTTGCGCAGCAGCTTGTTTTTGCTGCTGTCCAAAGGCACCAGTAGGTAAACCATGAGGCTCGCGTAGTGGATGGCCTGGCTGAACACGGTGCTCTCCTCGTTCTTCACGAGCTCCTGCTGCTTGTCTTTGCTCAGACTGGGCCATAAACGTAGCTGCTCTGCCGCTAGGTCCATGGCTGTCTGCACTTCATCTCGGTCCGCTGCAGGCACAGCACTGGCATCCTAAAGACGTAGAAGCAGAAATAAACATCTTCACAGCCTGTTAAAAAATTGTTTTGATATCCATACTGTCTTTGAACGCAACTTTGCGAAAGAAGCCAAATGTCGTGTCTTGTTTAGCTACTAAAAGCCAAGATTGCTTTAAAAAGCATCTCCTCAAACCAAATATCAAAGTTTCTGATATTTGCGTGAAAAACTTCATATTAGTATTAAATTATAATAAAAATATTTTTAACTGTGATTTTATTTTAACAGACTTAAAAGGATTACAAAATGTACAACAGTCACTCCTATCCCTGTTTTACCTTTAATGTGGCAGTGATGCCCCCCTTTTCCTCCGGGGTGTTAAGATAAAGGGCTCGGATCTGGCTCTGAACTTCACTGTAGAAAGTTGCTTCCCAGAACTGCTGGTTGGTCCAGATGGGATGGTCCTGTATGCAGGTGTAGGCAAACTGGTTCACCCCCGGAGCCAGCTTCTACAAGACAACAACGGAGATCACACAGTGAGGTCAATTTGCAAAAAAAAAAAAGAGAAAAGAAGCAAGATTAAACAGCAGGCGGTTTGTCGTTAGTTGTCTATGTGGGGCTGATTTTTCACTGCATTCGTGACCGATACTGCATGTTTCTGTAGACACGCAATCTTGTGTAGAAAGAGAAAAGAGACTTCATGAATTTAAATGTTGGGGTTTATTAAATGACTGACTGTCAAAGTAAAAACACATAAAAAACCCCCAAAAGAAACAAAAAGGATAAAAAAAAGTTTATGTCAGCTTCGACAGTAAAAAACTCACCAGATGTTTGACTGTCAGGCTTAAAAACAACGAATGACAGTCTCATTGTTTACAATTAAACCTATGTTAGAACAGCAACTTCATTTCCTGTTATGATAAAATCTAATTTATGAATCTACTAAAAACCTGACAAAGTCAATCAAATCCTTTTTCACCCCCAGTGAGGACAAACACATTGGATCATACGGCTCCACAGCCAAACTTCATTTTAAATTCTTATGGAAATCAAAGCAGGGAAGCAAATTATCTGTAGTCCTCGGCAAAAGTTTTGAATCAACCCTAAAGAAGGCAGACTTTCTTAGAATTTGTCAAGTGCTCTTGAGCAATGGTTCTCCAGATTTCTCAATCAATATTTCAATATTTTTCAGTCTAGTGCTTGTACCTGACCACTTTCAGAGAAATGTATTTGTTTGTTTGTTAGGCTACTTCACGCTGACCTGTGAATCACTCAAATATGACCAGCACCTAACTCAAGAGACGAACGAGTGATGTGTCCACACAATGCAAAGAACCAATTTTAAGTTGTAACTAGTAGACTTTTACAATGCCAATGATAAGAGTAAAAATAAAAAATAAAAAATGAGGTGATTCCTCAAGAGCGGTTAGACAAAAACTTGGCTCAGCATGGTTGTGTAAGCGTGTCCTTAAAACTTTTAGGAATCTGGAAAACGGGAAGGACAAAAGCAAAAACGTACAGTAGTATCTACAGCCGTGTGTAAACCACAGTGGAGGCTATGTCGTGGTTTGAGCTGCACTTCAACCAGTGGTGCTGGAAATCTTGAGAGAGAATGGAATTAAAAAGGAAGCAAACATCCAAAATGAGCCTTAACCCTTTAAGACCTACCATAGGACTAAGTCCACCAGAGCTTGTCTTTATATTTTTACATGCTGTAGTGCCATTTCGGGGAGTATTTCAAGTTGCTATTCATCAATACAACCATTATATCGCAAATTTTAATAATATATATGTATTAAGTCTATAGTAACTACATAAATTGCAAAAAAGCGCAATAAAAATACAAAAAAACTGAGAATCTTTTTTTGTGTTTTTTTTTTTTTACATATATTTCTAATTAGAGAAATTTCAGAGGGATATCGATCAAAGGTGTAAATGTAAAAAAAATGCACAAAATAGTTTCCAACCACAGGAGATTTATTTTGAGTGTCTTCATAGTTTTATTTTTGGCATACACAAATATTTATGTACTGCAGGAAAAACGAAAATAGATAAAATGATGCAAATTTGCAAGAAAACACCATTTGCATCACAATAAACTTCCAACAGTTCCAACAACTTTCCAACAGTGTAATTTGAGTTCTAAGCATCCCAGAAACTATACAGAAAGAAAACAGCAGCACATCTTTGTAAATGCCCTAAAAGAAAAAACACGACTTTTTCCGTGAAAATGACTTCGCTTCCAGGTTTGGGCAGGTCATGGGCACGAACATGCGATAGTTTGCACTGATGTTTGTTCAAACATAGGAAGTGCTATGAACAGCTGATCGGATGGGCAAACCGTGTTTCTCGAATATTATGTTTTTATTGCTGCAAATGCTTTTTAATGAAATTTTTGCAAAGCCATATGTGGAAGGAAACCGTGACCTAGGACGAGCTGAATGCATAAGATGTAAATACAATTCCTCTGGTTTCATATGACATATATTCTACTGGGCTTTAAAAATAGTTAGCAAAATGGAGCGTGCACACCCTGACCGGTCATAAAGGGTTAAATATCCTTCAATAAGCCTGGAGATGTATTCCTGAAGGCTACTACTAAAGAAATTACATTAAAAACAAGTTTACCTAAGAGTTGAGGCTGTGTTCAAGAATAAAGGTGGTGATACTTTGACGTTTGTTAGAACTGTACAGACTCTGTTTTTGCCCTATATACTTTTTTTCAAAGTATGTTTACACAGGTTTCAATAAATCATTTCTATTTTGCGTGGTTCAAGACTTTTTACTGCATAAACACATTTTTCAAGCTATGAAAATACACACTGGACTCAGGTCTAGAGCCTCGAAGTCACTCTTTTTCATCTCCTGAAGATGAATACTAACACTGCCCCAGCCTGAGCTAAAATATCCTGCATTCATTATTGGGTCTACTGATGAAGCAGCACACGTTTTTGTGTCGTTCTTCTTCTAGGAAACAGTGCTGTTGTTTTTCACTAGTGTAGCCCGAGCAGTGACTCACCTGTTGCTTACAAAAACAGATTCTGAACATACTGTACCGTCCTCAGCACAAGGCATGAATGTTGCTGTACTGTAATAACACATGGTTAACACACTGAAATCACGCCACGAATAACATGATCCAAAATAAAGCACGGCATGCCATTAAATTATCAGCCACAAACCAAACGCCCACAACTGTCCACCTCCCAGCAAAATCTGACTGCCATATGTAAGGCCGAAGGCTTTTATTAGATTAGCTTCTGAACTCTTCCCCCTGAGCCGGACACAACACAGTGGTTTCTATTATCACTTTATAGTTTGCCTTTGAAGGATGAGAACTTTGGAGGTGGGGGTTACTGTAATTATAACGGACAGAACCAAAACAGCTTTATTCCCAGTGAGATGGGCCAGAAGCCAGGAGAGCTGGGAGCTAATGCCCACAGCAGCAAGCACATAGCACTGATACCGCAAGTCTTTCTGGAGCTGTGTCTAGTTAGTGGTCTATGGGTGTTAGCAGGTCAGCGTTTTTATAATTCAGATAAATGTAGTTTTCCGCACTTAATAGCAGATGTTATCTAAGAAGAGCTGGCAGGTATGTCTTTTTGTTTAAAAAATATATAGGTTAAACCTCTTGAAAGAAAGTATCATTCTGACATGTTGTTACACAACTGAAGCCGAGCCCTCCTCCGCTCGTCTCCTAATATTAGATTACCCGAATGAAACCGCTTTTTCAGGAAACATGACTCTGCTGAGCATGGCAGATTTTCACGAGTTTTCAAGGTGTTTAAAATAAGAAGCAATAACATCCTGCTGGGTGATGACAGAGGCCAAGACAGATTCAAATGATCACAATTCAGAAAAAGAATGTGAAATAACAGCGTAGGTTACTAAAGGTCAGCTATTTTTGGTTTAGCTCTTTACCCTTTATTTTAATGTTTTAGGTGCATCATTTTACGTCGACTCAAACCATCAATACTGCAGCTATATGGTGAGCTCTCTGTGTTAAAGAGGCAGGATGTACCATGCAATGAGGAAAGCTCACCGACATCATTCCACCTGTTTGACTGGTGTTAACTCAAATATCTAAATTAGTCAATCACATGGCATAACACCCAATACAATGAGTAATGTAGGCATGGTCAAGGCAACATGCTGAGGTTAAGATCGATCAGATCAGATCGATCCAGCGGATCAGAAATGGGCACTAAGCTGAATTAAATGACTGTGAATGCAGCATGGTGGCAAACTGCTGATGCACTGAGAATTTCCCACACAACTATCACTAGTGTTTACAGAAGATGGTCTGGCTGTAAATATCTGGAAGCAGTCTGCCAGCTTGAGGTCAGACTGCCTCGATCTGACAGAAACACAAGAGTAACTTTTTCACCTCTTAAAACCAAGGTAAGAGCATCTCTTAATGAACAACACATCAAAACCTTGAAGCAGACATGCAACAGAAGCAGAAGTCCACACCAAGTGCCCCGTCACCTAAGAAGCTACCAAAATAGAAGACTGAAGACACCTTGTCTAATGAGACTTATTTTCTGCTGGTACGTGGCATGTTATGGCCGTAAACAATGGCTTAAGGCTGCTTCTTGTGTAATGTTGTCAGGTATGTTTTCTTGACACACTTATCCATCCCACCACAGCGTACCATCTTGTGATGCCACGAAGTTCAAATGATCTCAAACTGATTTCCTGAACATGACAATGAGTTCACTGTACTCAGTTGATAAATCTTCAACAAATGTTTGATGTTGTTAAACAGTTAAATATTGACCAATGTTTCCAGGAACTTATTGAATCTATGTCACCAAGAATTAAATGAGATCTGGAGGCAAAAGGGGGTCAACCCCTGGGGTAAACCCCAAAATTATAATGAAGTGGATGGTGAATATATACGTAGTGGCAAGGCCAATATGTTGGTCAGAATTCTACTATAGAAATAATGTTGACTTTTTTTTTATGAGAAAAACAAATGTTTTCCAGTTGTAACAGCTCCTCCTGCAGGGCCATGCCATCAACTGTTCAGAGTGACACCTCAGCACTAATACACACAGTTTACCTCTCCTGCCTTTTAAACCACTCGTACTAGACACAGATTCCACCTGACGCTTAAATGCAGGCTGCGGGAAGACATACTTGTACACAACATTAGGATCTCATAATGAGAACTCACGTGGATAAACTGTTTTTGCAGAACAGGAAATGATTAAACACTCGTACCATCAGAAGCACCAAGCGCAGCCCCTTTATATAAATATGGGAATAAGCCTTAGGCACACTGGATAAAATGACAAAGATAAACTGAAGCTAACAGACCTGCTCAAAATCAGTAGGAGTAGAGGGATGGAGCTAAATTGATGCCAGCTATAAATAAACACTGACAAATATGAACAGAATAGCAGCCCCCCATAATGGTACTGTACTAGCCTTCCTCAGTTTCTTGCAAGAGATGCTGCGCGGGAGTGTGTAGTTTGTGTAGGAGGGTCCGAGTGTGTGCGATTTGTCAGTGGCTGTACTTTTCTGACTTATCAGGAGTGTTCAGGTCATTTCGACCCAGGCTGGCTCTTACTCATTTGAAAAGTAGCACACAGATGTGCAAGGAAGGGAAAAGGGTAGGAGAAAATAAAGGAAAGGAAAGGAAAGGGAGGAGGAAAGAATAGGAGGAAGCAAAGATGAAGGAAAGGAGGGAGTATACCACTATTTGCCCCATCTGGCAGTGTGATCAGTGGAGAGGAGGAATGCAGGGCTCTCTGATTTTATCCAGAGGTTCATAATATGATTGATAACTGCCTCAGCCATGCAGCATTATGCATGTCCGCTACATCTCTGAGATGGTTTCATGTTGTCGCTGAAGGAAGGACCCACTCGCATGCAGACTGCTCTATCTGATATGTCGCCAGCTTCGGGGCAGCAACATTATTTACGTGCTTTGGAAGAATTCATAGCATTCCTGCACTGTTGATATAAAAACAACCATTATTTCTGGATGAGCCTTGAGTGAGAATGCACGCTTGACCTGAACACAATCCATCTCCAACTTTTGCAATTCTTGCACGAGCATGCGCATTGAGAGGAGGGTTACTCAAGTCGTGAAGCGTCTAAAAGCCCGCTTTCAAAAAGCGTATTCAAGTCAAACAAACAGAAAAACACATGCCGACAGTCAAACTAATAAACCTGCCTATCGTGGCGTCCACAACTGTGCGAAAACACAATGTACAAGTAACATAAATGTTCTGAAAGAAAAATGAAAACACAGATACGGTGAGGCATTTTGGAGATAGTCAGGGGTCACCGAGTACGTCATCTTCCTTGTGGGGACAAAGTGGAGAGCAGTTTGACAGATCGAGCTGCCAAATGCCTCCAGGCATAAACTCTGGATAAAAGAATGCTAACAGTCAAGTGCTGTTGTTGTGCAAGTCATTCAGACTTGTGTTTGGGTTTTCAAACGGCTGCTGCATTCAATCTGCATTTTCCCCCACGCGGAGGCATTTAATCTAGTGACACATTTAAATGTCAGGAGAAAGGGCTCAGGTGGGCCAGTAAAAGGGCAAACACTTCCATGCATCAATGACACCCGTTCATCTCCTGATAAACGCATGTCTCGCCAGATAATGCATAAGAAAAGACCTCACCTTTAACAAATGAGCCGCTGTCCAAAGGCTGTGAAGCATTTTAATAAAATTTACCTGCGCAGGCCAAATGACATGCATGATTTAGACTAGACGGTCTGTAATATTTACACTGTTTTAGTGTGAGCAAAACATTTAGTGGAGAGAAAATCTGGGGGGGAAGCAAAACAACTTAATAGAGAATTTGGGTCAATTGCAAAGGGTTTGAGTGTAACTTATGTGGCTAAACACGGTCTCCATCCAGCAGATTCTGGGACATGAGCTGAGCGAGAGACCGAAAGAGAGAGACAGACAGACGGAGAGAGAGAGGGAGAGGGAGAGGGAGAGAGCTTCCCACGTTACCCGACCTGGAGACTTGAGGGCCGTGGGGACAGTGCCACTGTAAGCATGAACACACTGTGAGCCTGCCAAAGTCTGGCCAAGAATATCAAACAGGAACTTGACCAATGTCTGACTCCTAACCTTGAACTAACAGTCTTTAAAGTGCACTGTCTGAACAGAGGAAGGATAATTTTTACCCAAAGTTTGGATTGTAGTGCAAAAGGAAAAGTTTTTTCCCACAGTAAGAAATGTGCATCATTGATTTAAGTGTGCTTAGACTATGATTCTAATGAAAACAAAACAGAAACTAATTTATCTTTCAATCGGTTTATGTCAAAATTGCTGTTACAGTGGAAGTCATTTGGAGGCTTGGAAAACCTTTTCTTGTGCAAAAATGGTACTGGACTGTTACGCTTTACTGCAACAAATCAAACTTCAATTCCAGTGTGGTTCTTATGCAGGATTATGAGATTACATCAGTTCAAGTGAGGGTCATTCGTCTAAATGTGTGGTTTATTAAGCTTCTCGTTTATACAATAGGTACCTTTTAGGTGAGCATTCATCACAGTTTTATTACACAATTGTGGAAAGCCCTGCAGAAGGCTTACTAAAGCAGTATTACTCAGGACAAGATAAATTACATGCTCTTGTTGTTCTTTGGGTTCTGGAAAATCAGGAACACATCTTTACACAATTTTGAAAAATTCTGTCAACGGATCAAGGAATCATTAAACTGTGAAACCTCATTTCTCTGAAGTAAAGACTACGGTGTCAGTTGATTTATTTTTGTGTTGAATAAGCTTATGGATAGACTTTGCTGCTTTCTCATAGTGCATTACTGATGTAATAAACTAAGACAAAAGCCTTCTAGAAACAGCTGGAAGCAACAGCCTGCCTGGACAGGCTGGTCTGAGTATTTCAAAGACTCCTGGATTTTTCAATGCAACCATCACTAGCGTTGACAGAGGATGGTCTGAAAAAGAGCGGCAGTGAGTGGCAGTCTTTTTGTGAAAATATCTTTTTGATGGTAGAGGTCAGACTGCTTTGCCTTGACAGAGAGGCGACAGTAACTCAAATGATCACTGGTTATAACCAAGGTATGCAAAAGAGCATCATCAATCATCAACGCACAACACGTTGAACCTTGAAGCAGATGGACTACAGCAGCAGACGTCCACAGCGAGCGTGAACAATAAACTAAGGCTCCACTGGTTCACCAAAATTGGAAAAGAGCAGACTGAGAAAATGTTGCCAGGTCTGGTCTTGGTTTTTGCTGCATCATCTGAATGATGATCAGAATTTGGTCAGAATTTGGTCAGAATTTGGTGTAAAGGTCAGAATCAGGTCAGACCAAAAGACCAAAAGGTCAGGTCAGAATTTGGTGTAAACAACATCCAGCCTGTTTTGTATTAAGGTATCATCATGTGGGGGATATTTTCTTGGCATGCTTTGGTCCCCTAAACTCCGAGGCTAGCAACCTGCGGCTCACAAGCCATGGGTTATAATTAGGATTAACCTAACCCTATTAGTACATATACTATATGTTAGGGTTGAAAAAAAATAATAACACTGCTGATTTAACTGCATCCTCTTTCATATGCGAGCAAATGCCTCCTCCTCTGAGTGCGCCCAAACGCAGCGATTCATTTACTCAAACTCATAACAGAAAGAAAAAAACATTAGGATGGTGGACACATACATGCTCATGCAAGTTAGTCGTGTTTGAGTCCTTTGCTTACATTTTTAAGTTATCCAAGTGACTTATATATCATGTTTAACCTTTTCTTTGTAGTCAGACTTTTTAGAATGTATAAATGTAACTGAGTTGTGTGATACTGGTCATCCAATCATGATATTTTCCACCTGCTCAATTTCAGCAGGTGTTACCGATTCCCTTTCTTAATTTAAGAAGTGAGAAGACCAACAAACATTTCAAGCCCTGACGAAAGCCCTGCTGGCTGAAACGTGTTGGCATGTTTTTATCTTATTAGCCATGAGAAATCAAGGCTTTTTAACTATCTCCTGAGTGCCTCAGACCTTTTCTTTTCGCGATTCATGTGGATCCCATTTTTTTTTTCACACCCAAGAAGCACTTCCAGCAATTTTTCAGCATTTGGAGGAATCTTACATTGCTCCACCCATCAAAAAGTCTGCACATGTGCGAATATATCGCCCATCATCGATTAATAGACTTACGATTGCCGGTTGGAAAATTTTTATATATCACCCAACCCAACTATATGTATTAATTTATTCTCTCCCATTACATCTGTCATCCGTCAACCACCCGTGCTGCTAAAAAGCCTCTTTTGATGTTGAAGGTTGGCAACGCCTGCCTTAGTAACGACTGAGCATTGTTTAAACACCACAAGCTACCTGAGCATTGTTGCGGACCATGTCCACCTCCTGATGGGTGTTTCCAGTAGGAAAATGCACCATGTCACAAAGATAAAATTATTTCAAACTGGTTCCTTGAACATAACAATGAGTTCACTGTAGTCAAATAACCTCCAGTCACCAGATCTCTATCCGAAAGAGCACCCTTGGGATGTGGTGGAACGGGAGATTCACGTCATGAATGTGGAGCCGATAAACCTGCAGTAACTGTGTGATGCTATCATAAGAAAAGGTATTTTAAGCTAATCCGGCAAAATGTGTTCAGGGGCTCTTCAGGCAAACATAACACTAAACAACAAAACATGCGACTAAAGGAAGGAAAACGTCAGGAGGAAGGAGACTGTAAGCCTTTTTCACAGAAGACATTTTGAGCTGTCACTGTAGTAATATTAGTAACAGTTTAACTACTACATGCACAGGATTTATGGCTGTGGCATGCCACAGTGTCTGTATGTGAAAGCAAAGTAAGAGCATCTATCAAGACTCCTATATCGCGTCTGTGTAAGATTGTCTAGGGTTGAGTTTAGATTGGCACTATATATAATAATTTGTGCCATCATGTGAGGTACACCTATTCAACTGCCCATTAATGTAAATATCAGACAATCACCTGGCAGTTCAAACTGGGCATCAGAATGGGGAAGAAAGCTGATTAAACTGAGTTTGACCGTGACATGGCTGTTGGTGCCAAACAGGCTGGTCCAAGTCTTTCAGTAACTGCTGATTTACTGAGAGTCCCCTACACAACCATCTCTAGTGTTTACAGAGAACTAGAGCTGGGCGATATAAGATTTTTTCATATCACGATATGTTTTTCTCATTTCAGGCGATAACGATATATATCAGCCAAATCACTATATTTGTAAGATTTAAATGTGCCATTGCTCACAAGTAAAATGTGAAATAATCAGCAGCTTGTTTTGATTTAAATATTTTCCCATAATAAGTTCAACAGGGCAGATGTACTTAAGGAATATGACACTTCAGTTTCAGATAAATAAAGGCAAATATTGACAACTACACAAAAGGTAGCCGCTAAAGCCTTCAGGTTTAGAACAGAACAAACAAAACAGACTGCTAAATCGTCAATTCCACCTAGAAACAAAATATTAATTCTAAAAAATAAATCTTAGTTTGTTTTACAGAAGAACAGACAAAACTTTTGTCAATATCAAATAAACTGAGAACTAAAATGAAATTCTCAGTCTCTCCTTGTTGTACAGCTTAGCTTTTCAAACT
>VUQR01000290.1:0-18420 GCA_015108515.1 Hemichromis elongatus | reverse complement strand
TGGAGAAAGAGAGGGGGGGTGGGGGGGGGGGGGGGGGGGGGGGGGGGGGGGGGGGGGGGTTTGCTGTAAGAAACTGTACATTGCAATCACTTTTTTATTTATCACATAATATGAGTTATTACATCAAGAGTTAATACCAATACCAAGTTGAATGAAGTAGAAGTAGTGCAGCAATAAGAAAGTCACATAAAAATGACTAACTGCTAAAATTAGTTGTTTTGTATCTCAGGTCAGATAGAAGAAAAAAAAGGTCAGTGGTGGACCTGTTACAAGCCCGCTTCAGTAAAAAAGTTTGGATGCTGGTGTAAACTGTAAATATATACAAAATGCAATCATTTGGAAATCTCATTGACAAATAGAATGTAGAAAACAGATAAAATATTTGGAATGAGAAAATGTACCACTTTAAAGAAATGATTAGCTCATTTTGAATTTGATGGAAGTAACTCGTCTAAAGAAAGTTGGGACAGGAGCTTGTTTACCGCTGTGTCTTCTCCGTCGTGTTTTTGGTGAAAGGTCTGCATGGCAGGTGGGCCACTTTGGCACCTGCACTATTCTATTATGAAGCCGTGCCATTGTTATAGATGCAGTATGTGGTTTAGAATTGTCTTGCTGAAAAACATGTCTGAATGGGAGCACATGTTGCTCTAGCCTATACCTTTCATCACTGAAGGTGCCTCTCTAGGTGTTTAAGCAGGTAATTCCATAGACACTAATGCACCAACATACCATCAGAGATTGCAGACTTTTGAACTGAGAGCTGATACCAAGCCAGATATTCTCTCTACTTTTCAGTTTAGTAGATGTATCAAAAATGTTTTTCACATTCACAGAACAGTTTTCCACTTTTAGTCCAATTTAAAATAATCTCTGACCCAAAGAAAAATCATCAGCGTCCAGTATTGATTTTCAGCCTTGTTATTTAAAATGACTTGTTGGGATTCTCTGAATCTTTAGAGATATTGTTTTCTGTAAAAGATGGGATAAAGTATTCACAGTTTGATATCAAGGAACAATATTCAGAAAATGTTTGTGAATAAAATATGGGTTGATAAAATTTTTAAATCATTGTATTACTACATGTTAAAAAATGTTCCATATTTTTTGGAACTGGGGTTATTTATAGTGGATTTTCAGTTTAAGCACCACAGTTTATCTACTGTCGGATACAAAGTGTTTTAGTTCTCCTCCGCCTCCCTTTTGTAGACATCTTTCTTCTAATTGGCTGATACTGACTACCAGAAGGTTTGAACAGCAGGTGGGTGGGGCCTCTGTGCTTACAGCCAGCACTGTGTGCATTAAGGGGCAATGTCCAGGGCTGAACCAAAATGCCTGAGCTTGAGCTAACCTGTGAAGCTCAGAATGTAGAGTACAAAACCAGTGGGTGACATCACAATGGCCACCTCCATGTTTAACACTGTCTATGTCTGAAACCAAGCAGTCTGAAATTTGGCATCCAGGGCATGTTTGGACACTACGTAAATTACCTCTTTTTTTGAAACAATGTCTAACTGGAACATCCCCCGTTGTACCAGTATACATATGAGAGAAAATTAAGATATGGAATGATATATTAATGGTATGAAATATTAACATCCATACAGGGATGATAAGTTAATAATGAATTATGTTACCTTAATGAGCGAGCATGATAAGTATCTTGGTAAACCACATACGGATTATTTTAGAAGGGAGTCATTCAAATGATTAGTTATTCATTGTTAGACTACCTTTAGATAAATTGCTCACTTGGTGGGAAAAACAGGAATGCAGTGGCAGATTAAACAAAGGCTCTGTCCAAAATCAAACCTTCTGACTATTTATGTGCAATTTACATTAAAATTTATCAAATCATAGCCATTAAACATGATTTTCCAGCAAGAGGAAATTGCACCAGTCTTGTCATTATCTGTTAACTTACTGTCTGTAAGACGTGGGCTTGTTTCTCATTGTGTGCATTGATATCGACTGCATATCAACAGTTTTTATCAAATATCTTTGTGCAACACAAAGAACTGACAAGAAACTTTTTATTGCAGTCTGAAAAAACATCTGCGGGCATTCAGCATCTCCACAGTAATTAGATCAGTGCTCCACCATAGCTGGGATCAGCTGGTTGTTAACGTTTTTAAATTGGCCTTGCCTGGTCAAAATGTGTTGACATTGGTGTTATCTTTATTAGTTGGTTGGTGGGCGTTCAAATTGCGCATTAATACAATATTTTTCATTTTTCATACTGGAGATGGGTTTTACTATTACACCCAGTTTAGCTGGCCTATAATTGTGTACCTGTTTTCATTGTAAGAGATGTATTAAATGTCAACAGCAATTTCTGATTTATTTGCATAGAAAAAAGAAAACCAATATCTGGTACTGCAGTACATCTTTAATCAGCTTCAAATTCATCCTCCAGAGGTCAGGGAAAAAACTCATTTGCATGCTCCGTGAATATTAGCCGTGGTCATTTAAACCTGAAATCTGACCTGCTGTTCTCTTCTACTGACCATTTCAGTATAGAAGTAGGTAAAACCACTCATACTTACACACAGCATTGTTAATATCCAGCAGAAATGTCACCTTTCTGATCTCCCGGACCCCATTTATTAATAAAGTATAATGTAAGGATAAACCTGATCTTTTTTTCCACGTTAATTCAGTCAAACAATGAGTCTGCTTTTCCGCTCTGGGAACAACATTGTATTGGATCAAAATAGAAGCTTGAATTGAGGTCCTATTACCTAATTATGGAGGACTTACATGCACCGCTGTTGGATTTAATTAAGGTTGTGTGTCTCTTATTTTGGAATATATTAGCAACTACCTTCTTTTTTAAGGCTAAACTACACAAACCTTCTAAATCAAAGCATGCATTCACTGATATGGTACACTTGGTTAGTTTAAAAAAAAATCCCAATATTCATTTAGCTGTCTAGCTGAGAAGGACTGCATTACATAACCAAGTCTAGGATTGCAGCACGCCCATATGGCACTCCTCCATGATCGCATGGAGAGGACTGTCCCAGCTAGGCCTAGTTTGGAGGATTTTCACAGTAGGCAACAAGTCGACTCAATTTGATTCACATTAACCAACCAATCTGTCTTGAAAGATAAATGCAAGTACAGTGAGCTCATCCTTCCTCTGCTGCGGTCAGTGTGAGGATTTTCTTGTTGTGAGTCATTTGTCCAAAAACAAATTTAGGCTCTCACTCTAACCCCACCCTGAGCTTTTTTTTGGCAGTGTGTCATTAGCATGCGTTTCCACCACTGCTGTGCTGGAGTACTAGTGGACTGCTTGTATGTGAGTG
Source organism: Hemichromis elongatus (assembly GCA_015108515.1). Lineage (NCBI taxonomy): Eukaryota > Metazoa > Chordata > Actinopteri > Cichliformes > Cichlidae > Hemichromis > Hemichromis elongatus. The sequence continues at coordinate 15,115 of VUQR01000290.1, read as the reverse complement.
TACCACAGCTGCTCCCACAGTCAAAAATAAAAAATCTCCATATGGCAGAGCTACATTTGGCAATGAAAGGCAGTGCTACTCAGTTTAAGAATTCACGTATGGCATTTCTTAGATCCTAGGCAGTTCAGCCTAGTGTGGTGAGCCTGAACAAGATAACTTCCCCACTTCCTGACACATGGATGTTTCAACTCTAAATTCTTTTGAAGTTAATCACTTGGATATGCCTGTAATGCAGTTCAACCTGTGAATGACGGAAAGGTGGATCAACCTTGTTGGATGCTGGATATTCCTATACTAAGTTTTTATATATGCGTCCTCCTAGCTAAATGCACAGAAACAGTCCTTGTGAATCCCTAACATTTATTATCTAAATCACAGAAATACAAAATCAGGCTGATTCTATAAAGCCTACCACAACTTATATTTTAAACATTTATTGAGATGCTTGTTCACAGTGCACATTGGTTTTAGATATATAATTGTAATAAAACAGGTTTTCAAAGATTTCTTTTTTCGTTACAGTTATACCAAAGGGGAGCTGGACATTGCCTACATAACATCACGGATCATAGGTAAATGTATTTCTGGCAAATGAGCATTGTGTATTCACGTGTGTGAAGAAAGATGAACTTTAACAATGTTAATCAGATAAACAAATGTTTGTTTTCGAGGTTTTTTGAGTGAGCATTAATGCATCCTTGAACAGGCATAGTCAGTTAGACATTTGTCACTTGAGGGCTTTATATTCCATTATGTCTGCAATGGTATTGACTGGTAATCATTTTTACCCAAAGTGGGTAAAAAAAAGTTATGTAGAAGTGAAAAGTTTTCACAGAAACCTTTATGGTCCTGTGAAAAACTAAGCGCACTTTTACTGCTTCCATAGGAATTAAGTAAGTAGCAGACAGGTACTTGATTAACTGAACATCAGCAAGTGTGAGAACCTCTATAAAAGTAGAATTTTGATCAGTTTGCTGGTCTGGTGTGCTTTAACACAACAATACTACAATCTTCCCAGGAATGCGGGTCCCAGCAAATTCACCCCAGACTCAGACTGCGCAATTCTCAGAGTTATATTTTTGATTCTACAGGTCTCATTTAGCATGTTAGAGTTATGTTAAAGCTCATGACAATTATAAGAAGACTGACACTCGATTAAAAAAACTCTTTGAATGAACATAAAATAATAATGGAAAGGATTTCCATGTGATTAAATTGCTTTATATAGCATTATACAATTCTGTTATTCCATCATGTAACATACTTGATTTGGACCAACCTAATTAAGTAATGATGAATCAACTTATTTACAGGAGCTGAGTCCAACTTGAGCTGGTCTAACCCATGCAAATTATGTTAGTCCACCAAAAGTACTAAATGCTAATAGGAAGCCAGTCATTACTGTGAAAATACCTTTCTGTAATTATTTTAAATTCAAAGAGTCAAAAAAGTAGGAAAGGTGTGATTATAAGGTTTGATACAGGATTTTCTTTAAGTTTTAGTCCTTGACAGGTTAAACCACAATAAATAGCAATAGCATGCACATGGTTTGCGTATGCTTTTCTGCCTCTTCTAACCCAGGTGATTTTCCTGTGGAATGAAATCTCACGTGATCTTGTGATATCGCAGGTCCAGGCAACAAACCACTCTTGCTAGATTGTGTCACATCATCTCAACAAGACCAAATTTAACTAGTGTTAAGTTGTTTAATTTCATGAAGGTTGTTCATGATTTAATTACATTGACCATAGAAACATAAAGTTATTTTGTTCAAATTACAAGTTAGACTCTTATAAATGAAACAGCCACCTAATTTCACTTTTTTGAGTTTAGGAAAAGAGCACAACTTTGTTCAGATGCAGCTTTCTAAAGTTGCATCTGAACAAACCGCAAAACAATTTTCTGTGGACAGACAAAATCACAGCAGAGATCTGAGACATGTGCGACTGTCAGGAATGGTAAAAATATGCTAGAGTCAAGTGTGAGGCCATCATTTGGACGTTTAATGCTTGGCTGAAATTGGGTCATACAACAGAAACAACAATGTTCCTACGTAAGGAAATCCACAAAATTATGGCTGAAATATTATTGCTGCTAAAAGAGGTTCTACAAGCTGCTGAATTATAGGGTGTGCTTTGTTTGTAACAAGACTATATACTGTATGAACTGTATGCACATGAACTCCATTTTATCAGGACTCTATACAGTTCATGACTGTGTATGTGAACATGTTAAACTTTTCCAAATACGTCATCCACTTTGGGTTTTTTTCAGTGATGACCTATCCAGCTGAGTCGGTGCAGATTGGCTACCAGAACCACGTCGAAGACATTCGCTCTTTTCTTGATAGTCGGCATGCTGACCACTACACTGTTTTCAACCTATCACAGCGTAACTACCGTGGGGCCAAATTCTCCAACAGGGTGAGTGTGACTGTAGCCCATGAATCTCGATGAAGCTGTTACTCATGTATTAGTGGTTGCTCCACCTTTTTTGTACTCTTCATTTTATGAACATGGGAGGGAAATAGGTGTGACTGTTTCTTGATAGACTCAGAGCACCCAGAGAAAAGTTTCATTTTTTAATTAAGTCTGTAATTCCAATTCTATTATCAGTATCACCTATTATATGGATTATTGATTTGATTGCTTATTCAGTCTCCTATAGGCTCTCATGCTCTGCTTTGAGTGTCACCACCATCACTAAGCAGCATATGAAAGGCATTACATCTAGGAAAATTAATTGCATGCTGTATTGTCAAATGTTTATGCACATTGCAGGTATTTCGTCTCTTTGTTGTAATCAGTGTTTTGGTCATTACACAAAAAATAAACCTTAATATTACATAGAATATTTTTCTTTAAAATAATGTAGTACGTTACTTAAATATTTCAAGGAGAATTGTTTTTCAGTAAAATGACCAAAATGCAATGTCTCATGATTCTACTATAAAAATGTGAACAGGTAGAAATGAAGACTGCAGCATGACTGGCCATCAATATGTTACCTGTGGAAGTTCAGGGTCTGGCTGCTGGGCTGGGGTCAACAGTCACAATTTTAACATCACTCTGGATTCTTTTCTAGCTTATTTAATAACAGAAACATAGGACACAGGTTTCTGTCTTGAATGCTGTTTGCCATTAGCATCGGGCTCTCATCCTTTTGTGCAATAAAAATAAAAATAATGTCCGTACTCACGCTTTAGGCTGCGCCACAATTTCTCTCCTCCAGCACACAAACTAAAATTAGCCGATTGTAGCACAAGTGCAAGAGGAACGGATCAGCAGAATCGATAGGCAAGTAGATAAACAATTCCACTGTACTACCCGGAACCGATTCTTGAGTCCTATCCCTAGTTATTGCTCAACTCTCCTCTTTAATACTAAAAATGTAAGTTTTTTATTTTTTTTAACTTGAGAATAATTTTTGAGTTTCAAACCCACATAAAATTTTTGTTCAAACAGTATATGAAGTATCCCGTGTCATCAGCTGATTTCTGTATTACCTGTCAATTTGGAATTCGCCATTTGTTTTTTAGAAGCCAGAAGTGACTACATTTCGACAAGAGGGTGAAAAGGTATTAGTTTCTACCAGCTAGATGGCTAGCAAAGTGTAAACAGAGCATGGTTGTTTCACACATGACATCAATACTTGCTAATTATTAATACAAATAATCCTACAGCAAGCTGAATAATTACTCAAAATCCCACAAAAAACAACACAACTTCAAACACCTTAGAGAAATCCAGTGTAGTGTGATGCGTATTAGCTGATGTTTCACTACACTGCTGCTAGCTGGTCTCAGCTAGCAGCGACCAGCCTTATCTGGCTATTCCTGAAACAGCAGTTTTTGGTATTTCAGCACTCATTTCATTATTCAGAATTCAAATTTGTGAGATTCCTATCCCAGTGTTACAGCTATATTATCACATTTGGAAATTTAAAACTTCAAACACTCAGTTTAGTGTATCTTATTTTGCTTTTATGGTTTTGTATATCATTCAGCCTTGGATAATTATCGGAACTGAATTTCCTATTAGTGCAAAGAAACCACATGTGGGAGCTCAGGAGTCAGGCTTTGTAAACATGGTGAAGTTGGCCCCCTGTCTGCATTGTGAAGTCACTGTATCTTTAGCAGATGACTCATCATGGCAACTGGTCTGTTGTGTTGCTCTGCTGTGGCAGTGCTGTTACTAACTTCCACCACTCCCGTTTCCTCTCCTCTATTCCTCTTTTCCCCAACCCTTTCCTGCCCTCTTATCTCTCTGATCTGCCTCTTTGTTTGTACGGGACTGCCTTTCCTTCTCCCTGCTTTTAATTCCTGGCATCTACTTCAATACAGGTTTCAGAGTGTAATTGGCCTTCACGCCAAGCACCCAGCCTCCACAACCTGTTTGCTGTGTGCAAAAACATGTACAACTGGCTGAAACAAAATCCCAAGAACGTCTGTGTAATCACGTGTTCGGTAAGGAAATGCACATACATTAGCCCTATATTACATTCTTCATCCTCCTTTGTATAGTTGAATTTATTAATGATTCATATGAAATTATTACTAATCATTCTACCATGAAAAACAAGCACATAGTGAAACACTTTTGGTTTTTATGTGAAGGGACTTGTTTTTGTTTGTTCCAAAACACACCCGTTAATTTCTGAGCTGTTTGATGTCCTGTGACCCACTTTTGAATTGAAGCCGAGAGTCTGAAATAGACGGAAGCATGTTTAGTGTCAGAGTCTTTTTGTTCCCCCTCCAAAACAATGATATTGGCAACATTTATTACATGTCAACTTTGCTTTCACATCAAATGAAGTGCTTCCAAGACACGGATCTCTAAACTCTGAAGTTGTTAAATGCTGCAACAACTGCTTCACAGCTTTCCAAACATGACTCACCTTCTTTTCCACTCCTACATAAATCAAAACAGTTTTGCAAAAGGAATTATTCTTCCAGATAAAGACTCTCTTACCACCCAGATCAGAAATCTGCTCTTCCTCTTCAACGGCTGTTGCCAATCATTGAGTTATAGTTTTTATTTTCTCCAAGTAAACTCCAGCTTGGAGTTCTTGAGACTTCTATTGTTGTCTCTATTAATCAGCCGTGGGAGCATTTTCACTGTTGTTACTTAGCAGGTGGTACTGAAAAAAAAAAAAGAAAAGTAAAGGATAGGAATATTTCATTTTTGCATCTTGGCCTGTGATGTTTAGTAAAAACAATAGATACAAGTCATTTTATTTTGCCTATTGTAGAATGATGGATTCTTTGGTGTCCTATTTAGGCTTATTGGATGAAAGGCATTTTTAGTGCATGGATCATAACACTTTAGCAATATCATCCAATTGTATTAGACACATTTGGGAATTCAACCTTCTCTGACTTATTCAATAGAAACTGAGTTTCTGTTTATTCGAATTCAGTGACATGACTACAATAGACTGGCATGTGCTGGGGCATGTTATTACCAAGTCATTGTGGGTTTAGCTGTGTCTTGGCAAACTGCTTATCTTGCATAATCTCCATGAAACACTGCCATGCAACCTGAAATGAACTCAGAGTAAGTTCATATGTATGAATAGACTCACTGAAAAATAAATAAACAATTAAAAAAATTGTTGTCATTGATACGATGTACATGTAATCAACATATTGGCTCAAAGGTATGTTAGTATGTCTTTGTTTTGGGTTTTCAGGATGGTCGTGCTCCTTCAGGTGTTTTGGTCTGTGCCATGTTCTGCTTCTGCCACCTCTTCAATAATCCAATTCCCGCCATGCAGCTGCTCAGCGCCAAAAGACCAGGTTCTGGCCTCTGGCCTTCACACCGCAGGTTTGCATCAGTAAACATGGGGGTGTGAATGTGACAGAAAGACAAGAAGAAAAGTGGGAGATATGCTTTGTGCTCAGTTGTCGTCCTTTGGTTCTTCTGATGTTTTATTCTTCAATGTCTAATAAATCTGCAGGCTATTTTTCATAGCTAATGAACATTTACCAACTTCTAATAAAGAATCACATCTTAAATGAGGTCAAAACACATTTAGACGTAAGAAAATTAGCACAGTTTCAGATCATATGCTGTTATAGGCATGACATATTGAAATATACATACAGCCCTCACTTAAGCCAACAGTTATTAGTTGTCTAAGCTCAAACATAAACATTTGTTTGCTGTGTAAGAAGAACCACGAGTCCGCCTGCCATACTTGTAGAAGTTAACAATACATGGTTGTGTAAGCGTCTCCTCATAAATGACATTTATTGCATCATTCAGAGCGCTGAAAATTGAAAATTGCTGTTTTGTTTTCTCTGCCTGCAGGTACATAGGCTATGTATGTAGCATGGTATCAGAGAAGCCTAGCCTACCCCACTCCAAGCCCTTGGTGATCAAGGCCCTCACTATGAGTCCCATCCCCTGTTTCAACAAGCAGCGTAGTGGCTGTCGACCTTTTTGTGACGTTCTCATTGGAGAGACTAAGATCTTCACCACTGCACAGGAGTATGAAAGAATGAGGTAAGTAACATTAGCGAGATTAATACAGATTTCACAGCATCTAACCATAGAAAGCATTGTAGTGTTGCAGTTTGGTATTGGAATAGAAACTAGAGATTTTATGCAGAGTATGATATGAATGAAAGTATAATGAAAGTGTCATTATTCCCCCTCTCCTTTCTCTCGCTCTGTAACACTTTCCCTCAATTACACTTTCCAATGTGCTGCACCTTCTCTGCACGCCTAGAGAGCACAGGGTCCAGGATGGCAAGGTGGTTTTCCCTCTGGGTGTAAGCGTACAAGGAGATGTTGTGGTTTCAGTGTACCACATGAGGTCAACCATTGGAGGACGACTGCAGGCCAAGGTACACTTCTTCTTAATCTGCTTTATACGTGAATAGACTTGATAAAATCAACATGTCAATCAAACTAGCAAGCAGCAAGTTCCAACTAAGTCACAGTGACAGCCACTGTGGAGCTTCAGGTAGGTTCATGGTGCATTATTCAAGACAACAAGAAGAACACAGATTTATCACATACAAAACTTGAAAATAAGACCTAAAAACATTACAGAACAACGGGTAAGGGGTAACTGACTGGAGGAGACTGCTGGTAAAATATAATGTATTCAACATTTATCCTTGTTCCTGCTTGTGTTAGGTATCCAACACACAGATCTTCCAGTTTCAGTTCCACACTGGCTTCATTGCTCCTGGAACCACTATGTTAAAGTTTAACAAGTAAGAAAAATCTTTTACAAAAATTTTGGTTTTTCAGTATAAAAAAAAATAATACTGCCTAGCCTTCCACTCTGTTGATTGTTTTATTTTCTCAAGTCTAACGCACATTCATTTTCCTCTCAGGCCAGAGCTCGATGCCTGTGACTCTCCAGAGAAATATCCCCAGCTCTTCCATGTGATACTGGACATGGAGGTGGAAGGGGTGGACAAACAGAAAGACCTGACACCACCATGGGAGCAGTTTCCTTGTAAAGACTTAAGCCCAAATGTGCTATTCTCTGGTCACCAGGAACATCAGGATGCACTGGCTATTGCTGGTAAAAATGGGAGGGTTACACTGGGGCAACCACTGGTGTTCAGTCTATAAAATACAGCACATTAAGTGTGACTTTAAAAAAAAAATCAATTCAGCCTTTACAATTTGTAATTATACTTATAATGCTACATTAACCGTAATAACAAACTTTAACCCCGAACCTGGATTGACCTGGTACCAAAACAAAAGCCTGACAAAAACAACTTTCTGCTATATTTTTTTACTACTTTTAATATTTACAAACCAGCCATCACAACATTAAAGTCAGTTGCCTAATATTGTGATGATCTCCCTCACCTCATCATATGGATGTTTGCAGAATGTTTTCCATTCGCTGTTAGTGGTTTTGTTGTTGTGGATAATCAATTTACATTAACAAATATTATTAAAACTAACGTGACTCATTTTTGTCCCTGCAAGATGAGATGGAGGGCTTGGATCTTGAGGGTAAGACGGTAGAGGAGATCACAGACCTTGTAGAGGAGCTATACAGTGAGCATAGTTACCCGGGGTTTGCTTCAATTCAATCATGCTCTACCCAGGAAGGATTTCAGTTATTGGAAAATCCATTTGGTGGTTTCCAACTGTGATTTGCATTGATTGAATTGAAATTTAGCCCATTCTTGTAGCCCATGAGCTATCATTTTGGTAGAAATATATTGTCCTGTCTCTTGTCTCTTGCACAAACACCAGTGTTTTACCTAAATTTCGATAATATGTATACCAGCATTTTTTTCCTGGGCATACAGAGACTGTTTTTAAGTTTGTTTGTTTTTTAATGAATATGGAGAACTAGGGGGGAAAAAACTCATAGCCAAAAAGGAAATAAAGAGAAAATGTGCCTGGGAAATAAACAAATCCAATTTTAAAATGTTCTACCAAAGTGAAATATTGCTTTTGATTTATACAGCTGTTTAATCCCATTTGTACAAGCTTCTACTTTTTTTTTTTTTATCAGATTCTTTTATATTGAAATTGATCACATTTTAGACATTTTCTCCAATTAGTAACTGCTAGCTAGAATTTATTTGCAAACTGTGTGTATGTTTGCAGTCTTGTAGCACAAATAGCTGTACTGGCTGTAGAAGCAATGACCTGCGTAGTTTACTGTTGTCCTTTTTGATCTGAACCTCAAATTAATTTCCTTTGTCTGCTTTGTTATCTCTTCAGTCATTGCTTAGTTCATGATAGATGTGCCTTTCTCATGACTCTCTTTTCTGCTTCTCCTATCTCATTCTTTTCAGAGCCAAGTCGGTCACACGGAGGTCCAGACGGTCGGGTCCGTGGCGAGGAGAGCGAACCGTCGGATGATGAAATGCTTTCTCTTTCCAGCCAGCAAAGCAATGCCAGTGCAGCCCATCAGAAACCTGACCTCCCGGCTCCCACTTCTGCCGCCTCTGCTCCCGCCGAGGAAGTCGATCTTCTTGGCCTTGATGGGGACGAGGTCAACCGCCCATCATCTAAGCCTCCATCTACAGCAGCTGCAACCACTGACCTCCTAGGGGACTTGTTCGGGGGCCCACCTCAGTCAACCAGCGGGCATTCATCTACCCAGTCCACTCCACACAAAGTCGCCCCCAACACTGTCTCACCATGCCCCTCACCTGCCCCACCAGGTGAGAATTTTGAAAAAGAATTTCCCTTTAGGTCCAACCTAGACTTCAAATAGGCACATTTACTATTGTTACTTCTTTACCATAAGACAATAACACTGGTGGATGGTTCTCCTCAGCATTTGATCCTTTTGGGACGGGTCCGATGCCCAAGCCTCAGGATGTGATGGGTTCATTCCTCGGACCAGGTAAAGTGGGGCAACCAGATCCTTTCCTGCATGCTGCTCGCTCACCATCACCCACCCTGCAGCCTACAAGCCTCGGTAAGGCATGCTCCTTCCTGCTCTGCTAAACATTTTCCCACACCATCTTTTTGGGTGTACTTAAAGCAATACAAGAGCCTGAACCAAATTAAGGTAAGGCCTGTTTTCAGATATTTGCAAGATGCCTCTATGATAATTTCCCTTCATCTATTCTTTTATTTAAACTACCACCCAACTCAACTGCTGAGTAATTTAAAAATATACATCCATTTTTTGCTTTTCTCTGTGCTTAATCAAACATTTTTTATAGTGGTGCTTTAATGTTTGCTTTGTAATTCATGAGTTTGCTTGCTGTATGTGGAGTATTTGCAGGTCATCTCATTGCCACTCCATAGAGATTGTGCAGATTTTTCAACTCTAGCGCAAGTTCCTACATATCAACTAGTAATTTTTTCCTAAGAAAAGTTTTTTTTACTTCAGGTTTAAACTTTTTTAATACTTTGAGGGTTTTCGGGTATATTGTGTGCATGAAGAAACAAAACAAGGACACAGATGTTTCATGCCTGTTTTTGCCTGTCGAACCTTCTGGCTTCAGTCTTCTGTGGACACTTTTTAGTTAGCAACTATAAATTTAGTTTCCTCATCCACCAAGCAACAGCTCTCTAAAGCTCAGTCCTGTTATGTGTGCTCCGCCCATGACCGATGGTTATGTGCTTCAACAGGTCGGAGTTCCCCTGTCCCACCCACCACCCCTACTGTGAACATTCAGCAGCAAAACGCCATGGGAGGATGGGACTGGAACAGACCTGCTACCACAAGCACAGGTTCCTCCAACCACACAGCTGCACATACATGCAGTATACAAGCAGATATCACACCATTTGTAAAACTCGTTGGCATCATTGTCATTTCTTTATCCTGCTTTGTTTTTTACCGATTCATTCAGGAGGTTTTGGTATGGGCAGTCGGTCAGCCACTACCAGTCCCACTGGCTCAGTCCACAGCACCCCCACCCACCAAACCAAGCCAAGCACTCTGGACCCATTTGCAGATATTGGCAACCTGGGGGGAAGCCTTGGAGGTGAGACGCTGGAAATGGTCCTAAGTTTTTGGTGTTTTTGCTACTACCTCACATGCTATAATATTTGTCCTTTTGATCAGGAGGCTCTGGCTTCTCGAGCAAGCCCACCACTCCTACCGGAACGGCCCCTTCCTTTCCTCCAATGGGCTCTCCATCGAGGCCTCCACCATCTCCCCAGCACACAGGAGCCTGGCAGCCCCATGCAGGAGGTGCTTTCCCCTCGTGGCAGGCTGGTGGAAGTGGTGGAGGTTGGCAACCACAAGGACAGGGCCCTACTCCGCAGCCAAAACCCAGCCCTAGCCACACTTCCATGCCACACACATCGCCCCAGAACCGACCCAACTACAATGTTAGTTTCTCTGCAATGGGAGGAGGCTCACCCAGTGCAGGGGGAAAAGCACAGGCTGGGATGGGTAAGCTCAAGAGGGTGATTGTTACTTGCAAATGTTGTGGCTGGTCAGCTGTGGTATATTTCACTACAAAGGACATTTTTCTTTTAAAACAAAAAATAGATTACACTTAAATAATTCAAAGAAAGGTATTTCACCTTTGCATGGCACTCTTGGAGGAGAAACATTTTCAACAGTTCATGCCACTGAATCCAAACATTTTATTACCTTGAAATCACATTTAAAAATATATTGTTTAAAAATTAAATTTTAGTCATCAGAATTGTGAACATTTTGAAGGTTTTAAGTTTTTTTTGGTCTGATTTTGTTAAATGTTAAACATTTAACAAAATAGCTGCAAACATCCAGAGACAGCGCCGCATTTTTAATCCAGTAATATTGTCATGCTGTGCACACATACATTGTTCTTCAGCTCATTGTGTAACAATGAGTGCATTTGTTGCTAAACAATTATGTATTCTGTCTTTGTGTTTGTCTTCCTCTTTGTCAGGTTCAAAGCCCAAACCCTCGGATGCCAACTTTGACGACCTGCTGTCTGCTCAGGGCTTTGCAGGGACCAAAGAGAAAAAAGGGCCCAGGACTATAGCAGAGATGAGGAAGGAGGAGATGGCCAAAGAAATGGACCCTGAGAAACTAAAGGCATGGGCTATTTGCTTGAAACTAATGAAGTTGAACTAATGAGTTTTTTCATTGTGTCTGATTACAATTGTGATTGCCTGTTTATTCAGTGTAGCTCAACAGAAGCAGTTCAGTGATTCGCAAAAGTAGGATAGTGTACTCGAAAACCATTGGCTGTTAAACCTTTTTCTGTTTATTCTGGAGTTAAAGAAGTGTCCAATGTACGTCTCCCATGACCAAATTTTGGTTCATCTAATTGCTCCTTTAAAAGCTTTTTTAAATAAAACTGTGGCCAGATCTACTGAAGGCAGTTATGCTAATAATTGTTTCAAATCGGGTCCTCACTGGTTATTGGCTCCCATCCTCTGCCTCCCTCTTCTGTGCCCTAGATTCTGGACTGGATTGAGGGGAAGGAGCGTAACATCCGTGCTCTGCTCTCGACCATGCACACCGTGCTTTGGGAAGGAGAGACACGCTGGAAGCCTGTGGGCATGGCTGACCTGGTTACTCCAGAGCAGGTCAAGAAGGTCTATCGCAAAGCAGTCCTGGTTGTTCACCCAGATAAGGTGAGACAGAATTTCTGATTAATGGGTGCTTGGCTGACTTTATATCTGATTTGTATATACAAAATAAATCAACTGGAATAACAGGACATCCTTTACTTAAAATCAAATAAAAAGTCAAGTAAAGTCAGATAAAATATAGTAATTGTCTTCATTTTTTATTTCCTTCTTCTTATATCAGGCTCATAAGCAGTTCTGGATATGATGTGGCCATATCGTGATTCAAAAATGATAATAAAAATAACAACTGGTTAAAAAAACATCATTCCTCACAAGCATCCATAAACAGGGATGGAAAATGAAACTTTTGACAGGACTGACAGAAGACTCCTTTGGACAGACAGGACCAAAGTAGAGATGTTTATAGTACTACACAATATTTGACAGAAATCAAACACAGCATATCAGCACAAACACCTCATACTCATAACAACTGGCAAGCACGGTGGTAAAGGGGGTGGTGCTTTGGGCTTTTTTGCTGCCAGAAGACCTAGAAACCTTGAAATCATTTAGGCGTCTGTAGACTCCTTAATACACCAAAGTACTCTAGGGCATCGATCCAACAGCTAAAGTTTGGTCATGCAACACAATAATGATCCCAAGCACAGCAGCACATCTACAACAGAATGGCTGGAACATAGAAGAATCAAGGTTTTTTCATGACTATATGATCATCACACAGTTTCACCCTTTTCCTCTTTAGGAAACAGTTTCAGCATCTTTCTACTCAGCCTTCATATTTTTTAATTTTTTGATTCACTTCTAAAACTGACTTCAGTTTGCTGAACAGCCAATTCCAGTCCTGGGTCAAAGTAATCCTTAATAAACCAACCCTGGTTTATTTGCCTGTGCCACATTGCACATTTAGCTAGCATTTGGTGAACTGCTTACAGCTGAAGGCCAGATATTTCCTTAGCAAAACAGATCTAAAACAGTGTGAGCATCGGATTTGCATTGATACAACACAACATACAAGCATTATCAATAAGGGGTGCAAATCTTACAAAGTATGTTTGTCTTATTTCTAGTCAAAATAGACAGATTTTTTTCACTTAATACAAGATTTTTTGCTTGAAGAAGTGCAAAACTTTGCCAATGAAACAAGAAACAATGAAAGATTTCTATTTTCAACATTCACTTTCTTAAAACAACTGAAATGTAACATACTGAAATGTTACTCTTTTGCTGAATGTGTCTTATTATAACTGTAATGAAACATTTTGACTAGAAATAGGACAAATATACTTGGTAAGATTTTGAGTTTTTGCAGTGTGTGCTTTGTTTTGTATTGAGAGCAGTTGGTAACTGAATTCAGCTAGAGAAGCCGGATACAAGAGAAACGCAGACATATCAAATTTTAAATATAGACCAATCACATAAATTAAGCTTAAATTGATATACTTCCGAAATAAAACAATTATGTCACAAAAATAATATTTTCCATTTAACATTTAGAATTTCTCTTTCAATTTAAGTGACAGTAAGTAATATTGGCAAAGTTTAAGTAGATAGCTTCACAGTAGATATTCCAGTCACACTGCACTGTCCATCAGTAGTGTGTTCAAAAGCAACAAGGCATGATATGTCAACAAGAATACAAAGAACACAACTAGAAGTTTGTGTGAGAGTGTATAGATATCTGAAGCTCTGCATTCTGTGAAGTGAAGAGTCTTTAAGAATAGACTGAGTCACTCTCAGACTCTCAAGCCAAGCCAAGCCAAGCCAAGCCACAGCTTCCCTTGTAATCCACTTAAAGATATGGCTGTGTGGTAGAGCAGCTACCATGTGGTCAGCTGAAGCATTAGCTGCACCCACTAAAACACTGCAGCTTGGCTTAACATGGATTCTTATCAGAATTAAACCGGTGACTCGAGTTATACCTGTAAACATCCATCCATCCTGGGAGCCAATTTGGTGCTTCCCCTTCTTTTTTACCCAACCTCACTTTTAACATAACAACAGTGTGTGTGTATTATAGAAAGACTGGGATACTGTGTACTTCCAGACTCTCCGCACTGAAAGACCAGTTAGTGTCTTACCTGAATTTTCTGTCACAGGGAATAATAAAATGTTAACATAATGCTTGAGTAAAGCAAGCTGTAAATGAGAGACATGTAGCGCTTTCTTTTATCCTTCTTCACTAGGACAGCGCCCTGAGTTCAACTTTCGTATTTATATTATTTCCCTTTGCAGTCTTTTAACTTAATTTCTCCTTACTTAAACCAAGATACCTCAAAGAACAATACTGTCACAACATGGTAGAACACACTCACATTTATTAACAACAAGAAATAAAAATAAATCTTACCTTTAATCTTTTATATTTATGTATTTTTTCTTAAACCCCATAGTAACCTTTTATTAGTGCACTTTTCTTCAATTATTAGGCTGTGGATCCACTTTTACACCTACACCAGCTGGTGCCCTGTTAAACAAACTCAAAACTAATATAAGCGCTTTTTAAAGAGTTTTTGCATATGCATTACACCCCCCCGTTGCAGGCCTGAACGACGCTTGGGAGCGGTGGGGCAAAAAAACATTGGCCCGTTCAATCCGGAAAATAGAAAAATCCGTACTCACTCAACACCTGGAAATATCTGTGTCTGACCGTATCACCTCCTGATGACCGGCCGCTACTCCAGCACCTTGCAGAAATCCCAGCCTGATGGGCGGGGTAACACGCTGACGGTCTCTCATTACCAGAGGAGCTAGCAGGCTTCTCCGATCACCTGAAGCGCTGTTGAGTCTCTGCTGCGGCAAACCACCGTACCTTCTACGTCGGAATCCAGCAGTGACACAGTCTCTCAGGAGTCAGAAACCAGAAACTTTTTTGCTTTTTCCAGTCGCCTGAAGCGCTGTCTGGCCTCTGCAGCAAAGTCTCACTCTCCATCCGTCCTGCCTGTTGCAGGAGCCGCTCTCCGAGCCGCTCGTGCACTGACGGCTTAGCTCAGTCCAAATAAACACTCCGCAACATATGCCGTTGTATACAAAAGCAAATGAAAACATAAAAGTAAACTATGAACTAAACTTTTTTACAGTAGTTTAGTCTCTGTTTTTTTCCACCTCTCCTCCCGCTCTCTCCCCCT
>VUQR01000289.1:42604-58144 GCA_015108515.1 Hemichromis elongatus | reverse complement strand
TGGACATATTGGAGCTTATGAATAGATTTTTGAGGAAGACCATAAAGAAGTGAATTACAGTAATCGATGCGGGAAGTTACAAGGCTGTGGACAAGAACGGCAGTAGCATGAGGAGTGAGGAAAGGACGGAGACGATTAATTCTGCGTAATTGAAAATATGCAGATCGAGTGATATTATTAATGTGTGAATTGAAGGATAGAGTACTGTCGATGATGACACCCAGACTTTTTACAGAGGAGGAAACGGAAACTGGAGAGTTATTTATAGCAATAGAAAAGCTGTTGGTTCTGGATAATGTTGATTTAGTGCCAACCAAGAGAAGCTCGGATTTTTTACTGTTCAGTTTGAGAAAATTGGAAGAGAACCATGAATTTAGTTCGGCTAGGCAGAGGGTGAGGGAGGATGGGGGGAGAGCAGAATCAGGTTTAGTAGACAGATAAAGCTGGGTGTCATCAGCATAACAGTGAAACTGAATGTTATGTTTACGAAAGATGTGTCCAAGTGGAAGAAGATAGATAATGAAAAGAAGGGGCCCCAGGACAGATCCCTTGGGCACGCCGGTGGTCAGAGGAAAGGACTGAGAAGTAAAGGATTTGAGTCGAATAAACTGAGTGCGATCAGACAGGTATGATTTAAACCAGGCTAGTGAAGTATGGGAGAGACCAATGGAGACTAATCTACTGAGGAGAATGGAATGAGAAATGGTGTCGAAAGCAGCACTTAGATCAAGGAGAATAAGGATGGAAAGTGACTGAAAAATGACTTCTTCACAGCCACCCTTCCACTAAGACTATTTCTGATCATTCCTTTTTCTTAAGAAAATTACTTTCAGATACCGTTCCTGTTACACAAAGGGTTTTGTTTTTTTTGTTTTTTTTAAAGACATACCGGTTCTTCTTTTTTCCTACACTTGTCCAGTTTCTTCAATTTTTTTAAAGAAACACTGTACACCATCCTGAGATATGCAAATTTTCCAGCTAGGTCTTTGGAAATCCCCCTGTTGGTGCATTTGCAATTTTGAAATGTCATTTTATCCCTGTGAAATATTATCTTTGGCTATTTTTCATAAATTCAACTTAAGAAATTGGAACAATTATGTGTTTTTGTGACAGGCTTCTAGTAACAAAGTCTGTAAAGATGCAATTCAAAGAACTGGTTCTGTGCTAAATTGTCAGGTATTTGTAGATAACACTGTTCATCTCCTACAATATGTTTTGTGCCTTTTTCATGCTTTAATGACTCTTGGGTCAATATTAAGTGGTTTAACAAAAAAAATAAAAATAAAAAAAATAAAAGCATACCTCTGAAAATGGTCAGGTACAAGGACTGGACTGACAATGAGTGAAAAAGCAGCCAATGTCCAGAGAAAACAAAACCGTCAGAAAGCCTGAAGAACTGCTGCTCAAGACAACTATTAACATGACAAGAAAGTTTGGCAAAGAAATCAGATAGACCAAGGATAAAGACATATGACTTTATGACTTTGTGACTGAAGGGTCAGCTATTTTGTCTGTACAAGTTCAGGTTATTTAACACAAAAATCTTCAAAAATCTCTTCAATGTCATAAATGAATAAAAATAACTAAAATGTCTCGATATGTTCTATGAAGGGGTCATGCTGATGTTTAAGGTTTTGGAACTACAAATGTGCAAAGTGGAAGGCTCCCACAGTCGTTCTTCATCCTGTAAGACTAATGTGTTCCTGACAGAAATTCAGTTTTAAGATTAAAGATACTTATTTAGATCTATATGTATTGGTCTGAGCAGCATAACTTGGTGTTTCTGCAGTTTGGAATCAAAGTGGTCAAATTGCCACTCATTTCCCCCAATAGGAAGCAGGATTTCCTCTTGTCCTCTCAGTCTTCTGATTGGTATCATTACTCTACTCTTCAACTAAAGCCTCACAGTACTATCCTGCAAAAACATACGTCAACAGAGTGCTACAAACCTCTTTATATCCTCTTTTGCTCAGGTCCTTACTGCAATCCTGTTTTTCTCAATCTCCCTTTAAGTCTAAATTTAAATTTAGTCTTGCACAATGCAATCTGCTCTCAGGGTTCAAGCTCCAGGCACATTTTTAGCACATATTATCTATTTAGAACAGTTTAAAGTCAATAAAGGGAACTATTCCTAAAAAAGGGTGCTTTGCAAAATTAAAAAAAATCTTTTGCTTTTCATTATGAGTCTTGCCTGACACTTTAAGTTGACTTTCATTTTCTTGCTGAATGGAGAGGTCAGATTGTTTGTTTCCTACTTCCTGCCTACCCAGCCAAAAGGTCTGCAAAGCTTATGGAACTTCCAGGCGTTTGACCAAGCGTAACTACTCATGTGACAGGATATCCATCTGTCTGATTAAGAAGGGAAGGCACTGAGTCTCTGTTTCACTGTTGCTCCATGTCACACACCTTTGCATATACCAGACCCCTTTGCTCATGACGGGATATCTCCGCTACAGCCTCGTCCACCAGCAACTGCAAACTACACAAGGATAATGTTGCCCTGTTTAAATTTTGCTGTGGTCCTCTGTGTCCTTCAAGTGCTCTGCATCACCGCTGATATAGGTATGTAACACGGGCAAATTCTTTGTTGGCTAACACGCTTGTGGCTTCATTTGAAAAAGATATGCAATGTGAATTGTGTGTTAATTTTTCTTTTTGCTCTGTTCCAGACACAAGTAGCTTCCTGATCTTCAACGAAAATCACAACAAGTGCGTAAAGGTGGAGAGTGCCACCTTTATAACAGTGGCTGCTTGTAATCCTCATGCCAAAGATCAACAGTTTCGTTGGGCCTCTGAGTCTCGCCTCCTCAGTTTGTCCCTCAAGCTGTGTTTGGGTACTACAGCGATAAAAGACTGGGTGAAGGTGCAGCTCGTGGAATGTGATGAGAGCAATAACCTCCAGCATTGGCAGTGTAAGAACGATACCCTCTTTGGCCTAAAAGACCAGGAACTGTACTTAAACTGGGGCAACCGCAATGAGAAAAGCGTCATGATTTACAAAGGTTCAGGAGTCTGGAGTCGCTGGAGGATTTATGGCACTCAGGGGGACCTCTGTTCAAAAGGATATCAAGGTAGGGATGATGGGTGCAAGAGCCTACAGAGATAGCTAAACTCACATGTGCTTTAGCTTTGTAGAAAGTTCAAAAGTATGTTTTCCAAGGTCCCTGAAAAGTGCATGCTTTAAAGTTGTTGTTTTTAGGAATTTTTAGGGATTAAAATTGTTTTTACTTTCAATTACATTGTAAATGCATTTTTTTTT
The DNA here is from genome assembly GCA_015108515.1 of Hemichromis elongatus. Lineage (NCBI taxonomy): Eukaryota > Metazoa > Chordata > Actinopteri > Cichliformes > Cichlidae > Hemichromis > Hemichromis elongatus. Next base: position 54,885 of record VUQR01000289.1, on the reverse strand, counting down.
TTTATCTGATCTGAGTACAAAACTTGGCTTGGCAATAATAATATTTATTAGGGATTTTGTAGTTCTCTATGGATAGCAACACAGTTCTTTCCCCTTCATTTTTGAATATTTGGACAGAGTATGAAAGCTTGAGCACGTGTTGGAATAAGTTATAGTTTGGAGTGTAGCATTTCAGGATTTAAGCATCAACAAATTATTATATGTTTTAAACTGTGAGTATAATTTTTAGAAAGATTTTCTAGGACTAGAGGAGAGCTGGTTACAGCCTACATGATGAGAAACTTTCCAAGTGAGCACAGTCAGGTATAGTGTAGTATGCTGAGATTGCATAATTGTCAGTGCAGCACAGATAAGAAGCATCTTTTTTATTGAGGCACTCTCTGTGTCTCGACTCTATAACTAGAACTCATTGGGGTTAAGTTAAACCCCCCCCCCTTTAAAAGCTTGGTAACTCAAACAACCAAAAGCTGTATTAAGTTTTAACATCCACCATCACACTCAGGTCAAGCTAAAACTTTAGACTCATTTATCACATTGATAACCTTTTTGCCAGTACAGTGCATGCATACTTACTGTTTTGGAGTGATTTGCAGTGATTCTTATTTCCCATTTGCAGCTTTGCAGCACTTCCCAACATTCTGGGAGCGTTTTGGGAAAAACCCCTTTTCAACATGGGAACATGTCCATTACAAGCACAAGTCTATTTTCTAAATTTAAAATGACTGACCTTACCAGAGCCAAGAAATCGAGCACTACCCATTTTCACCCGAAAAAAAACCTTGAGGGTAAATTGGGTGAAATCAGTTGAATGAAGTTCTAAGAGTTTAAAAAAGAAATAAGAAGTTTGGAGGCAAGCACTTATAATTAGCAATCACATGCTGGTGAAATGATTGCATGTCTCCATTATTTGTGTCTCCGCAGAGATATTCACACTAGGAGGAAATGCTTTTGGAAGCGCTTGTCAGTTTCCTTTTAAGTTCCATGTGAAGTGGTATGCCGAATGCACTAAAGACGGTCGTACAGACGGACAGCTGTGGTGTGCCACAGAGAGAGATTATGATAAAGTGGGGAAATGGGGATTTTGTCCAAGCAGAGGTAAGCAATGAAAGATGAGCTTAAACTAAAAGATGGTTACAGATGATTCAGTCAGCTTTATATCTATAATATGAAGAGGAAGCACTTCATGGTGACTTTTATCAAATCATACACAAAAAAACTTGGTTTTTATGACAAATTCGATGCTGCAGACCTGTTTTCCGACCCTTTCTCACCTCTTCCTCTCATTGACTGTCAACACAGCGCTGTCCTCTGTTTCCTCTTTTCACAGGCGTAAGTTTCCCCTGGCACTGCTCTTAAACTGAAGCAGAAAAGCATCAGAGAAATAAAGGGATCTCCCTTTACCAGACTGTTTTTAAAAGTCAGAGTTCAGTCCCATCTAAGGCTGTAGAAGATGTTTCTCAAATTACATACTTTATATACTTCCTTTCTTTAAGTTTTGAAATTCTTATTGATACTTTCTGTTCCTGTATATCAGCTATTACCAAAGTCAAGACTGCTGTGGCTCACCTAAAAACCAGAGACTCCCATGGAGCCCAGCCAATCCTTAATCTTTCTTCTAATCAAAATACAAGGAAAATACAAGTAATTCCTTAAAATTTTTATTCAAAAAGCAACAACACGGGCTGTTGGCTATAAATTGTTAATTCTACTTAATCAGAGGCAAAGTGTTAAGGTCCACCTGCCACACAAACTTCAGTAATATAATATCACAAACTGACCACCTCTTATTATCAGTTTTAATTAACTTTTTATATAAATAAATACATTTATATACATATGTAATTACATATACTTGAAATTTAAAACTGAATTTCTCTTATTGCTGCAGCACCACCTGCAGTACCTTCACAGCACACCAGGGGCCCCCAGCTCACACTTTGGGAATAACTGTTATATATCGACTGGTCATGAAAATAGATGTTTTAAATTGTGATAGCACCCAACCTTCAATCCATATTCAAACCATTCAGGGTGATTAAAACACTGAACCTTTCACTGTATACTGAAGTCAGGGAGTGTTCAATTAATTTAAATTACTGATATAAATCATTTCCAGCTGTGTAATAATTTATAGCGCTTTGTGTCTTTACCATAATCTAGCATCCTCCAACTGGATCAGTGACCCAGTCACAGGGGTTGAGTATCAGTTAAACGCACAGTCAGTGCTGACTTGGTATCAGGCCAGAAAGAGCTGCCAGCAGCAGGGAGCCGACCTCCTCAGCATCGTAGAGCTGCATGAGCAGTCGTACATTTCAGGTACATAATCAACCTTGTATCATCTGTGTTATATTGCTGATGATACATTAATTTCAAATGCACGTGTTCAAACAGGGTTAGCAAATCATTTGGGGTCATCTCTGTGGATTGGGCTGAACAGCTTGGATTTTGACAGTGGATGGCAGTGGAGCAATGGAAATCCTTTTAGATATTTAAACTGGGCCCCAGGTTAGTATGTCTTGGTACATGTCATGGAATTATGTGAGTTTTATATATATATATATATATATATATATATATATAACTGGAGTACTTCAAAAATAGACTTTTTTATATTTAGCATTACCTAACCTGTGCTTCCCACAGGTCATCCATCATCAAACCCTGGGCTAAACTGTGCAACCCTAAATGCTGCGAAGGCCTCAAAGTGGGAGGACAACGCCTGCAGCAAGAAACTCGGTTACATTTGTCGTAAAGGAAATGCTACCAGTCTGCCCCCACCATCGAGTAAATCTCAATTTATTATGAGTCCAAATCTTTACAATACAAACCTACAAAGATTATGTTCTTAGCCCCTTTGGTCTCTATCCACAGCCAAACAGCCCGGTTTTTGCCCCAATCACTGGGTTCACTATGCAGGAAACTGCTACTACCTGGTGAGGACTGCAGAGATGTGGAGTAACGCTTTAGCTGCATGCCGCAAAGAGGGAGGAGATCTTGCTAGCATACATAACATAGAGGAGCAGAGCTTCATTATTTCTCAGTCTGGATACAGTAAGTGTGCAAGAAGAAACAGATAACAATATCCTGCTTAAGTACTAGTATATCAGAAAATAAGTAGTCTATTGTGACATGGAATTGGCCTATTACCTACCTAACTATAAATTAAAATAAATAATTTTACATTTCAAGAAAATATGAAACTAGCCTTGAGCTAATGAGCTTAGCATAGCATAAGCTAGGTTGTACAGTATGAGCTTTGTTACAAACTATACCTGGCATCACCTCCAAGCCAAATAAATTAATTTGTCACGTTCATTAAATAATGCTATTATAAAAACAGCCTGAAAGAGTACAGAGACATATACGACCACTTTCTGTCTCTGTGTTTCAAACCTCAGTGCCGACAGATGTGCTCTGGATTGGCTTGAATGACCAAAAGAACCAGATGCTCTTTGAATGGTCCGATCACTCACATGTCACCTTTACCCAGTGGCAGAGTGATGAGCCCTCTCATCTCACCAGCTTCCAAGAGGACTGTGTCCTGATTCAAGGAAAGGTAGCACAAGTTCCTGCAAAATGACAATCAATATTGTTATAAAACTACTACTCTAAGTGCTCTCTGTCTTTCTTATACAGGACGGTAAGTGGGCCGATCACATGTGTGAGAAATTGCATGGATATATGTGCAAGAAGAAGGCCTCGGCCAAACCAATTGGCGGCAGTGTAGCGGAAGTCAATGAAGGATGCAAGCTTGTGAGTTATGCCGTTTCCTTTAAATAAAGGTGAAATTTAAGAAAAAAGCCTTTATTCAGAATTAGCATCATTTTTCTCCTTTTTTTAGGGATCAATCAGGTTTGGTTCATACTGTTATAACATCGGAGCTGAGAAAAAAACCTTTGAAGAGGCAAAGCAGGCATGCTCTGAGGCTGGTGCTAACCTGTTGGATGTGTCTGATAGGTATATATCATTTTTAAATGTTTTTGTAATAGTTCAAATACCAAATACAAGTTTTTTTTAAAACATTACAGTGAATGACAATGAAAAACGTCTGTTTTTAACACTTTTGTGTTACAGCCATTTAAATTATTTTGCTTTGTAGTATTTTGAACTATTTGGCAGTATGCATTTTTGGAGTACGCGTAGTATTGTGTGCTCTTTACATTTAAAAATTAAGATCTTTTTACATTAACCATTAACAAACAAATTCAGGCTATAATTTAACACACAACACTTTTTCTGGTTCATGTTAGTGATACACGATTATGCCCCAAAATAATTACGATTATATTGCTTAATATTAAGATCAAAATTATTTATCACAATTATTCATTGATTTTTACAAGAAAGCCGTTTCCATGTAAAGATAAGTCCACTTTCACATCCATGTTACTTGACTGCTAATGAGCAAATCTTTGTATCACAATAAAATTCTCATAAACTCTATATGTACCTCGTAACTTCTATGTACCAGAACCATGCCATTAATTGTACCTGAATGATGGTTTACTTGACAGAAAATATGTTTTGTCCGATAAGTTGACCCTTTTTCTGAAACCTTCATAGCTTGGTGTGGGTTTTTTTTGGACAAATACAATAATTGGTTGGTTATTTTATTGTATTTTTGTGAGCTGGTGGGATACATTGACACGTTGTGTGGTCTACGATGTTTAAGTTGACTTTCAGTTAGAAACCACTGCATTGTTATGATTGGCCTGCATTCATTCATAAGACTGTGATTTGGGGCATGTGTTCAAGTGACTGAATAAGTTAGCTGTGTTACTTACTAGCTTCGTTATAAATCTTCAGAATCCTTTGCATATGATTTGATGTTGGTCAACATTACCTGCCCTAAATTTTAAGTATTTCCAAACACTGGATGTTGATCCAGACATTCGATATTTGTTGTATGTCTTTTATTGTAGTGTTACTAGTCCAGGAAACTTCAAGCTTTGTGGTGTAAGGGACAGCTGTTATTGGTACTTGATTAGCCTTTGCTTTTTGTTCTATTGGTGGACCATACATTTTCAAATTGCTCAATCATTTTCATTTACATAATCATTAGAAGCTGAAATTAGATTAAAATTAGATATTTTTTTTCACTCATATTAAGGCTCAATTCTTGCGGAACATGGTTTCAGTTCAGTCTTCAGTTTTTGTTTTTTATAGGGGATGAAAAAGAAAAAAACTGGACATGGTTAGCTTTACAAGAGCTCTGCTCATTTAATAGTGATTGTGTACTTTTTACATAACAATCCTTTAATATTAGAGCCTTCATCAGACTAGTATGGACAGTACTGAACCATGACATGAAAATGTATGTCTGTTTTGGGCTTCCTAACTGTTCCACACTTAATTTTAATGCAGAAATGTCACATTATGCCAAACTTTCTGTTTGTGTATGTTTTCATGCAGATATGAGAATGCTTTTCTGGTCAGTTTGGTGGGCTTGAGACCAGAGAAGTATTTCTGGACAGGTTTTTCCAACACAGAAGACAGAAACACTTTCAAATGGACAACTGAAAGAGTGGTCACGTTCACTCATTTCAATGTGGGAATGCCAGGTACACCTTAGTTAGACTCTTTAACCTATCACATTCCAGAAATGTTTTGATGCGTGTTTGGCATCACTGTCCTGCTGGAATAACCATTTGTGTCCAAGCTTAAACACATCTAGCTGATGATTTGAGGAGAAGAATTTGAAAGAAGTCACCCTTTGTGTAATGTAGGAGTACCACTGTCAGCAAAACAGTCCCATAGCACGATGCTACCACCACCATGCTTGGTAGTTGATGTAGTGTTCTCAATTTACTCCTTACCTTTACTCCTATTATTTCGGCTGAGTAGTGGACAGCTGCAAATTTCAGTTGAACTTAAGGGTGCTGATTTTTTAAACTGGTTTCACTATGGACAGTGAAGCTGGGGTTCCAGGGGTTGCCAGTTCATGTCAAGCTTCAGCCTTGGTTGTTCCTAACTAGTTTCTAGCCTTTTCCTAAACTGACTAAATTTCCTCTCATCTGAAAGTTAGGGTCTTTTTCCAGATGTTGTCAATTTGGTGACACAGCTGAATAACTTGTACTTAAACTGAATGGTTTAAACTGATAGTCTTGGAATCTGCAGCTGTTTAGAGATGGACTTTCCTAACTTGTGTAAATCTACAGTTCTGCTTCTTCACTTCACTTGGTCTTTGCCATTGTTCTGAGTATTAGTCAATCCAGTGAATGCTGTCATGATCATCATTGTCATGTCAATCATGATCACTAATGAGAAGTTAATAGGCTGTTCATTATACTCAACATAGTTTCTTTTATTTATTTGATTGAATGTAATCTCTATGCCTTTTACCTCACTCTAATAAAAGACAGAAAACAAGGATGTGTTGCCATGACAACTGGAATTTTTGCTGGACTATGGGATGTTGTCAGCTGCAGGAATAAAGAGAAGTATATTTGCAAGAAGCGTGCAGAGGGTGTGCAGACGACAACAGCTCCACCCACCACTCTGGCCGCGACCTGTGCGTCTGGGTGGACCCCGCTCGGCAAAGGGAACAAATGTTTCAAAGTAGGAGCGCAAACTTAAGAACGATGACAAATTTGTGCGGTTTAAGTAATAAAACACTGTCTTTTTTATCTTTTTCATTCCTTAATCAAGGTGTACAAGAAACAGCAAGAGCAAAAGAAGACTTGGTCTGAAGCGCGGGACTTCTGCAGGGCCATTGGCGGGGACCTCATAAGCTTACACAGTCATCCAGAATGGAGAGAGCTCAAGTATGTGTCCTTGCACTAGCTAACATCTTAATCTCAGAATTCATACTGAGTAAATTAACAATTCAGATAATCGGTGCTGTTTTTTTTTTTACTTTCATACAGTGTCTACTACAGTGAAAAATTCTGGATAGGCCTCAGCTTGCAGGGAACAGGAGGAGGTTTTGTCTGGAGTGATGGATCACCGGTACATAGCAATTCAGAACAATCAGGAAAAGCTTTAATTATTGCTGCTCTCATTTCCTGCCTAATCATGTATCTTTCCAAAAACCTTGACCTAGTTTGACTTTGAGAACTGGGGCTATGGAGAACCAAATAACCACAATGAGAACGAGCACTGTACAGAGATTGATTCTAACATAAGAATGAGGTGGAATGATCGACACTGTGATGCCTACAATAACTGGATTTGCCAGTTACGCAAAGGTAAGCTCACACAGAGCCACATTTCCAAACGTTTGGCGTTAAATTAAAGCTTGGTAAAATTTGTGGGTCTCATTTGTATTTTGTCAGGTTTGACTCCCAACCCTGAGCCTGTCATATCTGTACAAGGTAGGTTTAATCATTGTCCCAGAGAAAAGTCTTGTTGTTTCAGCAGATCTTTTTATTTCACTGAAAAATACAGTGTAGGTCAGTTGATTCACCACTTCTGTCTAGACTCGACGATGCCCTCTGTTTTTACATTGGCAGGTCTAAAATGTGAATTTATACTTCATTAATTCTCTTTTCTGTTTTCATAAGTCCTCTTACAGAATCACAAAGCTGCCTGCATGACTGAACTCCCGATGACTGTTTTTGTTCTCTTCGCAGAATTCAACACTACAGACGATGGATGGCTTCTATACAATGACAGCCAGTATTACCTGAACATGAACAAACAGGGCATGGAAGCTGCCAGAGACTACTGCAAAAAAAACTTTGGTGAACTTGTAGTCATCACAGGAGACAGCGAGAGAAGGTTCCTTTGGAAACAGGCAAGAAATATAGAATTTATTTCCAAATGTGAGAATTCAAATCAGCACCTTTCCAAAATCCACTGAGTCTCTGTTTCCTTTCCTCCTAATATAAAGTCCTATTTTTCTGTTTAAATAGATTTCTAGAGGAACAGAAGGACAGTACTACATCGGCCTGATAGTGAATTTAGATAAATCGTTTAGGTAAATCAAAATGCATTATTGAAAAAAAAAAAAAAAGCTGTTTACAAACAACCTTTATCAAATGTTTGGGATTCTTGATAACTTGTAAATTCTGTTCTTTCCATTTTTAAGCTGGCTTGATGGCACCCCTGTAACTTACACTGCATGGGAACACAATGAGCCCAACTTTGCCAACAACGATGAAAACTGTGTCACTATCTACAACAGCATGGGTGAGTCAAATACAGAGAAAATCCATATTGTAATTCATGGTAAATGTTAGCTAAACTATTAATCACTTCTTGAAATGATTTGAAATTTAATTCAATTCGTCATTTTTTTTTAATAAATCTTCACATTTAGGTTACTGGAATGATATTAACTGTGGTATTGAGCTTCCTTCAATATGTAAGAGAAGCAACAGTTTCATCAATACAACAATGGCCCCGACCACAGCTCCCAAAGGAGGGTGTGCTCCAGATTGGCTAGCTTTCCAAGGAAAGGTAAATATATGTACCATGCAGATTATTTCAGGTAAATGTCATTAATAAAAAGAAATAAATAAAGAGTGTAGAAAAATATCAAGGCCAAGTTGATTTCTGCCCATCCAATATTTCAGTATAAACACCCTAAATACATTTTATTTACGCAGTGCTACAAATTTGTTGTGGGAAATAACAAAAACTGGCACGATGCCAGGACACACTGCATAAACCAGGGAGGAAATCTGCTTTCAATAAGCAGTGAGAAAGAGCAAGGTGAGTGACAGGAGTGCTGCAACGTGGCGTTCATGTTTAAACTTATTTCTTATTGGCAAAGGTTGATTTTCATGTGTCACTAAATCACATTGCAATTATGGATTATTCCTTTCTAGCGTTCCTAACAACACAGATGCTGAACTACAAGGAAGATTTTTGGATTGGTATGAATGATGTCAACTGGGACATGCGCTTTGTGTGGACAGATGGGAAAAGCCTTTCGTACACCAACTGGGGCTTAGGGGAGCCAGCATCAGCACCTCCAGGAAGATATTTTCATGAGGTTATTCATTTTTTCTGTCTCTCACATGATTTAATTTAGTAAACTGATTGAATTAGACTGAGCGCTGCTTATCCAGACAGCTAATATTAAATAAACAGTTTAGTTAAACTGTACGGTACATGTATGTGCCCCAGATTAACTGGTCCCAGTCACCTTAGCATAGGATTAGGAAGAAGCCCAATATTATATTCTGAAGATGACTTAATTGCTGAATTTTAGTATTTCTTTGTTATCCCATCGATCCAAGTCAAGGTTTGGTTTGAAACAACATATACAATATTTAAAATCTTTGTTTCCTAATCAATAATAGCAGCTACATTTTCACCTATTAAGTTCAGGAGCCTATCCCAGCTGTGATAGGCTCAGAGGCTGGGCAGACAGTGGGCTTTGGTGGGTGAACAGACACAGACGGGGGACATTCATGCTCAAATTCACACCTACAGCCAATTTAGAGCAACCAGACACAGCACCGCTTGTACCTACCATTAGTTAAATAAGTAAATCTGTAAACCTTTTTACTCCACCAGCCATCCTGCCTCCATCACACAGTGACTGCACAGATTATGTGTGCATGCCTCAGTCTATTACTCTCTGGTAATGTTTATGCAAGACAATAAGGCAAACGTTTACTTACTAAAACTGTGCGTAAAAAGAAATGTCAGCATACTGTCATCATAGTACGACCCGGGGAAACCAACCTTTTTTTCTCTGCTTGACAGTCCTATGACTGTGTGATCATGGTTGGCAGCACTGCCAGAAAAACTGGATACTGGAAGGTGGATGACTGTAATTCAGAATATGGCTTCATCTGTAAAAGAAAAATTGGTGAGTAATAAACTAGCGAGGCCACACTTTTAGTAAAGCATGCTGTTAAATTTAAAGGCGCTCTCTATTCTCCTTATTTTCTCTTATAGTTACTGTTTATACAAATGATCATGCAAGTAATCCCTCAGAGGATCACACTTCAGACAGCTGTGTGATGTCAGTGACTAACCCAAATATGGCCATGTTGCCTATGACCACAATAGCTCTTTGCCAAGCAGTTCAAACCTGTTGTTTGTAACAGTCAGCCAATCAGAACAGCCGGTTTACAGTTAGCTTAACAACGCCCAGCATAAACAAAAATGAAATGAAATGAATTTAGAAATAAAAATGATTTAAAAGTGTGAATTGTCATGAATTGTTGAATGATGGTAGTGGAGAGGATGCTGAATCATGATGTTGAAACAGGCAGAGAAGAGCATTACAGGGGCATGAAAACAAAAGAAAAACACACGGAGAATGGCCAGGAGCCAAACAGGAAGCACAACCAGAAGGAAAACAGATGATCTGACAAAAAAAAAGACAGGGTCAAAACAGGACTCTGTATACACAGGGGGCTGCTAAGGATGAGAAACAGGTGGGAGAAGGTCAAAGCACAGGAGCAAGAAATCAAACAGAAGTGAAAACAATGAGAGAAAAGGCAGGGATGAAAAAGTAAAGTAGAAAATAATTACATTTTGTATAATCGAACTTGTGTTGCAGAGCCCTTAGGTAGACATTTTCCGTGATTGTGATTGCTGGCTAACGTGTGTCATTTACTCAGATTCACAAATTGCTGTAAAACCCACCACTGTGTCACCAAAGACCTTCTACAAACTCGGCAATGACTCCTACAAAGTGGTGCCCCAGAAAATGCGCTGGGACGAGGCCAGGAGGCAGTGCCAAGCAGATGATGCAGAGCTGGCTAGCATCCTGAGCCCCGTAGCACACGCATACGCCACCTTACAGATTCTCAAGCACAATGAGCCTCTGTGGATTGGCCTCAACAGCAACGTGGTAGGGGTCTACCTGTTACAGCTTATTGCTGGTTCAAAGAGGATTTCAAGTTGAGATTGTGACCTTGTTTCTAGCTCTGTGTCAGTTTTAATAGATTTTATTTTTTCACAGACTGGTTTTCACTTCAAGTGGGTGGATAACTGGGCTCTGTCTTACACCAAATGGGGCAAAAATGAGCCTAAAAATAACTATGCCTGTGTGTATGTAGACGTAGACAAAACATGGAAGACTGCACCATGTACCAATACCTATTATTCCCTTTGCAAAAGGTCACCAGGTGAGATATTCTCTCTTTTACTACTTTTGTACACTGTGCATAGTTAGCAGGCAGCTCATAAGACTGGCATAAAACCTGCTCCTTCTTTTTCAGTTGTACCTCCCACTGCTCCCCCACAGCTTCCTGGAGACTGTCCAGAGTCAACAAGCACCAGAACATGGATACCTTTCAGAGGCCATTGTTATTCCTTCTTCAGCTCGGTGAACAACGACTGGGCCCACGCCTCAGTTAATTGTATAAAAATGGGTAAGTTATGAAAAATTCAACGTACGGAGAGAATTATGTCAATATTTATGACCATTAGCATTTAACTGTTGTACCATGTTTATCAGGTGCTTCTCTAGTGAGTATTCAGGACCCTACTGAGAGCAAATTCATAGAAGAGAACGTGGAGATTCTCCAGGACAGTGCCAAAACATTTTGGATTGGCATGTACAAGACCCATGAAGGTAATGTCAAATTCAACGTAATATATATCTATATACATGTATTTTCATTCTATATGGTTCCTTTTATCCTTCCAAATAAAAAGAAACATAAAATAAGGAGTACAGAAGATTAAAAAAGCACAAAAACAGGAAACAGGAAAATAACATTTGAATTTTGACAGACAAATTTTAACTCATTCATGTTAGTGTAGATATTTGAAAGTTGCTATTTGACTGTTATCTGGTGCCTTTATGGTATCATGTTGTATCCTGGTATAAAACGACCTCCTAAGTGAACTGTTGTGTAGTTTTAGTGAATTGCGGCGAGGCCGTTTCCTGTTCTTAGCTGACAGGAGTGGTACCCGGTGTGGTCCTCTGCTGCTGGAGCTCCTCTGCTCTGTTCCTCATTCAGAGATGCTCTTGTGCAAATCTTGGTTGCATCAATGGTTATTTCAGTTACTGTTTCCTTCCAGCTCAAAGCAGTCTTTCCATCATCCAGTGACATTAGATCAAACATTTCCAGTTAGATAAAAAAAATAACAGTAATAACTACTGAAAGTAAAGTATGTTGGATATATGTGCGTGCGTGCGTGCTGCATTAGTTGATACATTAACATGTGTGTCTGCTTCAGATAAGTGGATGTGGCTCGATAACAGCCCGTTGGACTATACCAACTGGAAATCAGGAATGCCACGGTCAGAGTCGTGTGTGTTCATCAGTTCTGACACTGGTCTGTGGAGTACAACATACTGCAGCAGGTCGTTTTCTCACATCTGCAAAACACCAAAAGGTAACTTAAATAAGCTAAAAAAAAAAAGT
>VUQR01000289.1:1266-23351 GCA_015108515.1 Hemichromis elongatus | reverse complement strand
GTAGTATTAATTTCTGATAAAATTGTTCTGTTTTTTTTCTGGTTTGCCTCTCTTTATCCCCACCACCTCATCCACCTCCCTGTGGCACCTCACCTAAAAAAAAATCAATCTGGAAACGCCTCTGCTTTGCTGCCAACACCTGTGAGTGGCCACATCAGGTTTAAATTACAATAAAAGCATCATTTTGTTGACTTAAACACCTCCCGGTAGCTATGACTTCATTTCTCTCACTTGTTCATTTCTGATCATCAAAGTTACTCTGAACTGATGCTTTTCAGACATGTTCATGCCGACTCTGTTTGGATGCTGCTATTCATTTTCATCCCTTTGCGCTGTGAGGAGGCAGAGAGGTGTTGGCGTTGGATGAGCGCTCACGGAGCAGGAGAGCTCTCTGCTAGTGTAGGAAGGAGCGAACTGATGAGGGGGCTCTGTGATGCTGAAGGCTATAATATCCGAGGACCCACATCATCACCATCATCTTGAACTCGCGAAAAACTACACCAGTCATTTTTCGCACAAGCTCCTCCTTTAACTCGCTTCAAACTTGAAGAGCAGCATTAAACTCCTCAACACTACTGTGTAAAAATGTGCTTTTGTCTCGGGTACAGCGGGAGCATTTGGACAACCCGAGAGGTTTTATCGAACATCCGCGTTTATATGTGATGTGATGGTCGTCAGCATTAGCCCAACCAACAGAGCAGGAACACCTCGGGACAAACACATGGACGCTCTGGAACACCCCATGTTACAAGTGAGTTAATTCATTTTAATTAAAGCTGGCACTTCCTGTTAAACTTCAACTTTAAACCTTGGCACTAAACGCTGAGAGAGATCAAGCAGCTCACCTGCTCACAACCTGTCCGCTTCCTTTGCGCGTGCTGGTGAGCGCAGGTGGCCTCATCAAAGATCTGATTGGGTTACGTAAGTTGCGAGGGCGAATCTTTACTTTTTATTAATTTGGGGGGGGGTTTTTCCCTTTCTTTTTTTCTTTTTACTTATTTGTGCGTCAGGTTTGATATTTGGATTTTCACTTTCACGGACTGAGAATAGTTTGAAAATTCTTATTAGTTTAATAACAAGACGTTTTAAAGTAAGCTAGTCTGGCTGCTCGTCAAATTAACTAATTCTGCCGGAAGTATTTAAATTGCAAAGCCAGTGGTGGTAATTACATATTTGTAGAAGTACTGCTGTAAAAAAGAAAGTAGGTGCTTTAGCATATATGGGCGTTTTTGCAGATTTAGTGGCAGGTAAGCGACATTTTAAGGTTTAATGCTAGTGTAAAGTCTTAAAGAAAAACAGAGTACCTTCAGTATCAACAAGATTTTAATGACTAAAACATCCTATAAAGGATTTTTAGTATTTTTACAGGTAACATAATTAAAGCTGGATAATATATTTAATTGCAATAAAGTGCATTTATTTCTGTTTGGTCCTGGGGTATTTGTCCTGGGGTAACTACTGAGGAGGGCAAAAAAGGCAGATTTGAAATGAATTTCGTGCATTACTTTTCCAGGATACCACTTTTGAAAAATAAGCTGTCTACTTACATGCTTACTTTTATCTCATGAAACCCGTCACGACATTACACCTTAAATGAAAACACTCAAATCTGTAATATGTAAGAAACAGTGGGAAACAATGCCTGGCTGATACTGGCTAAACACTGTCGCTTTGCAGTCTTATTGCAGACTATTAGATGTTGACCTTAAATTTGAGTTAGTGTTTTTGTTTTAAAAAAAGATTTTATGCTGGAAATTACTCACTAACTCCCCTGCAACTAAGGAATGAAAGTTATCAGTGACAACGGATGCTGTAATGTTGGAAACAGAACTGGTCATTCAGATAACTCTAACTTGCTCTATTCACTTTATAATATCTGTTTGTGGCTGATTATTTTTGTCAGAAATAACCGTTTTGAGATATTACCCTGTATTTGATGTGGCAAACGCTTTATCTGACATTTCATAGAGGAACCATATTGAAACTTATGACTTATTGTAAGTCTCATATTATTTTCTGCTGGATGCATTTTTGCGCATCTGTTACAGGTAAAATGTATTAGTTTGCATGCTCCTGTGTATATTGTTTTAAGATTTTAAGACTCCTCATATGCCGTTTTCTCCTGTCTTTTTTGTTTTTTGGCTCTGAAGTCTCAAAGCAAAGGAGCTCGGAGAAAAGGACGCTTTAAAGGCTCCGATGGAAGCACCTCATCCGACACCACAACAAACAGCCTTGTTCGCCAGGTAAGTGTGGTGATTTAAATTCTTGTTGATCTCTCCTATTGGTGTCTTACTTTTGTCATCTTTAAACTATCTGTTGGTGCTTAAAGCCTAAGACCAAGATAGTTTTGTCTTTGAAAAGGTAAAACAAAGATGTATCTGACCACGATAAAAGAGTACCATGAAGTATAATTCAAGGTTTTGGCTGCAGTTACTTCCCGTTGGAATCTAACACTTGTGTGTTTGTATAAATGCCTGACAGTAAATGCAAACTGGTGTAAGAGCTCAGGCTCAGTCATCATCATCCATCAGCAATAAGATGTGCATTGCGATGAAAGCCCTTTGTAAACACTGCTGGGTACAGTATGTTAAATGGAAGCCTCTCATCTGACATGCATCTTTAGTGCACTGAGTGCACAGCGACACTGTGGCCTGTTATAAAGCAGACCCTGTGAGGTACACACTCAGTGAGTCTGGTCTTTGTTGAGCAGACCTGCAAAGGGACAGAATGGGCTGAGTTAAGGATGAACACTCCTGCTTAAATGTTTCTGCCTTTTTTGGAGGAGGCTTAGATCGCCTCGTCTTTGGCACGGCAGCAGCAGAGCAACGGGAAGCTGGAGGAGGTCAGATCAAAGTTACACCTCCTAGGCTCCTGTCTACTTCATCTCACAGCCACAGAGAAGTTCTCAATGAGGCGCTGCAGCTCAAACGAAGCTGATTAGGGGGAAATTTTCTGATTTTTTTTTTTCCACCACCCCTGGGAGCTCATGTCCATTCCCACAGTCTTCTCCCCAAATGAGGAGTTCCCCTTCAGTAAGAGTCATCAGTTAGCTGTGCTGCAAACGACTGTCAGTCTGCATCGTCATGTTAGGGAAATGAGAGGGCATTTGAGTGAGAGACAGAAAAGAGATGGTGGGGAGCAGAGGAATGATGTTTTTGGGAGTCAGAGAGTCTCTTTTATGCAGAGCAAAAATATCCTCTTTGAGATATTTGCTGCAAGAGGCCCCCAGAAATAGCAGACCTTCCAGTAACTTCACCTCTGTTTAGAGAACAGTTTAAATATTGTTATTCAGTTATGTTTTCATGACAGCATTTTGTTCTGACTTCATTTCTCTTTGCCTCATGCTCAGTCATACTTACAGATATTTCAGGGTTTACCATCTAAGTAGCTAAACTCACACCACCAACATCTCATGATCTCAGTGCCTTTTAATCAATCTGTGATTTGATGTTGTCTAAATACATCCACAACTGAATTTAGGATTTGGAAACCATCTCTCGGCGGGGAACACAAAAACCCAATCTGAGGTATAAAGGCATGAAAGGGTGTCAAATAAGTGACTGTCCCCTCAATAAATAACATGATCTCTTGTATATTTTCTGCCTTGCACCCTCCTGCTTAACCTGTTGTTTTTGTGCTTTATAATCCTTTTATACATGTGGGCGTCTTAAGAACATCTCACCAGGGTCACAGTGTGATCAAGCCAACGCAGCTCCGAGCATCAAAACAGTCTCGCAGTAACTCCATGCAAACAACTCCTAAATGACAGAATTACTCATGCTCTTACAGATAAAGAGGGCAGAGGGCAGACGGGGAGTAGTTTGAGTAGAGAAAGGATGAGAGTCATTCTCTGCGGTCGTGGTCTGATGCCCGGGAGGGGGAAGTGTGGAGGAGGCTGGGAAGGATGGAGGCTCAGGCAAGACCAGACCGCTCAGTCGTGGGAGTAGCGAGGTCAGTGTTTGTGGAGCTCAGCTCTCCATTGAGAAGGAAGAAGGGCAGAACTGTCATAGATTTGTTAGCAAACTTTACCACCATCAGGTAGACCGTTTATTTTTATTCATGTGAAGGTGGGCTGCTTTGTAAGCAAACATGCATCACTAAGTGCAGGTTGTGTTGTTTGCTTTGTCCCATCTGTTTCTGCACATGTCGAGGGATCAAAATTTGAATAAATAGTGTTGAGTTTAGGATCACACAGTGCATTCGGTATTGTGCTCGGGCACCCTCCATAGAGTTCCTTTACATGTCCAGACATTTACGTCAACCTGAGGTGGAAAAACACATGGTTCTGATACATGTTGGTCAACCTCAGAGTTATTTTAGGGATTATATCCTTATTTTTAGAAAATATATGTGGTGAGACTTAAAGAAAAGGTTGACGTAACTGAATGGAAATAGTAGCTGGTAAGCTAGAGTAGCAAAAGCATAAATAACAACGCAATATGTAAAATCTGTAAAAAATATTTTAGAGAAAGGTCATGTGTACGGCTATTTTTTCTCTCTGAGAAGTTGTCAGACAACCAGCCAAGACTTCACCGGCACTAGAGTCTGGGAGTTTTACATGGATGAATATGAATCCAGGGACTTCTGGGCTTATGTGCTAAGCTGACTGATGTGGTGCTTGTGAATGACTAAGCAGGTATAATAAACAGTCAGCTTCGACATCATGAATTTGCGAGCCTCTTGACAATAGAGAATTGAATGCAGTCATTTCTAAACTTACAACTGGTGCAAGTGTCCACTGTGAGTGATCGTCCATTTGTAAACTGGCACTGTGTTTAGAGTGTCTGCTTTTGCTTAATGCATCCTGGGAAATGAGCCAGTCCTCCGTGACCCTGAATAATAATAAACTTTCTTTATATAGCACTTCTCTAAAAACAGAGTTAACAAAGTACTTTACAGAGGGTAAGAAAGAAAATGCAGAACAAACAACAGGATTAAATACTAGCAGCGGGATGGCTTAAAAGTGAGTCTATAAAAGCTTGGCCCAGTTAGTGAATAAAACAAAAGACATAGGCCTTGCAAAGATACTTTGCAGGTTATTTCAGGATTTAGAAAAACATCACTCTTTTTAAACAAGTCAGGAAAACTGTCAGATGAGTTTCATGTCAGGGTGTCGGTCTGACCTTTGCCTCTTAGGTAGAGATATTAAATGATTATAGATATAGATTTCTTTAAATGCCTTTCAATTTATTGACTCCACTGAGTTGACTTGATTGTAATCAGATGACAGACTTACTTACATCAGCCTGATAAGCACATCGTTTCGGGAATACAATCATAAATTTAGAACTTTTAAAGCAATGACGTCTGAAAGGCTAACCCAACTGCATCCATCATAACGAAGAACAAAACCGTAAGTGCGACACACAAAGCTTTCTTGCCACAGCTGAGCTACATCATTTTTATAGGCCGAGACCTCAAACTTACACCAAGGTAGCACAGAAAATTACATTGCATTAATTTTCCTTTCAGTATGGTAAATCACTGAAGGTCAAATACCTACCCTGTCATCTAGCAGTACAACATAAGGACTCATACATATTAAACTGTGTTTTAATTGTACATAAAGCTCATAGGATATTTACACTTTACTTGGGCGTTGCCTTTGATGGTATAATAGGTGGACGTAGCCGCTGTGACATCACCCACAAGTTTGTAAAGACCCATTTTGAAGTGTTTTCACCATCATCATTTTAGCGATATCATATTGTCCTTGGCTAACAATTTATCATTCTCAAGCTTTTAGCTCATGAGCATATCCTGGATTTTGCTACATTTTAAAAATTTACAAAATAGACTTCATTTTTATTCAGCATGGCCTAAAACAATTGACTGATCATATAAACCAGTCAGCAAAGAGTCAAATTTCAGAGCCATTTTCCTATAGGCTTATAAGAGAAGAAACATTTTATAGAGCTGTTGCCCCCTGTTGGCCTTTCAAAAGAATGCAGGTATTAGAAGCTTCTCTGCTGACTTCTCTTTTCCAAAAAAAAAGAAAAGAAAAAGTTGCATCTATCATTGATACTGAGTGCGGTGTTCCAATAGTAGAAGTCGGAAAAGCATGCTAATAAACACGCTGCAGCAAATTTATGGGCAGAGCCTGCTCAGTCCTCTCTGTTTGGCTAATTTATGTTTTACTACTGTTTAAAAGCACTGCCGCTATGTTGGAGTGAAGTCGGCGTGGTGGAGCTAATACGACTTTCTGACTGGGTAAATCTGACATAAGGAAAAAATATCAACTCTGGCTTTCTGACTTCCTGCTTTAAATGGGAGTGCGGTAGAAAAATGGTTGCTGGACATAACCTCTTGGCTTCACTCTTGTTTGTTGCCAATTAAAATAAGATATTCAGTCTTTACGTCATTTGTTTGCAATAAATTAGAGAAATATTATAGAAAGCAGACAGTTAAAAATTGAAGAATAGATTCAATATAAGGAGCACCTGCTCAGGGGAGGATGATTTGCATGCACCGGGCGAGGTGCTGAAATAATATACAGTGAAAAATGGGATTCAGTGTGTTTAGTAGTTGAGACTGTGATTTGCATAACTCACAGAGCATTATGTCATAATTAACCTACTGCTGCTTCCCACACTTGTTATGTTTATGTAAATGGTTGCACCAAGCTTCCCACTTCCCCTCTGTGTTGCCCGCCTCCTTCTGGCTCTTTCACCTCTCCATGATGTCTCCCACTCCCGTAACTTTCCACAGTATATTGGTACAGTTTGACCCACTCTGTCTGTAGAGATGGATTTGTAGATAAAAGTCTGTCTGAATGCATGTAGGGAACACACAAAAACCCATTCCCATTCACTCAGTGATTGCAACCATATTCCTTCTCATTGTTACCCTTATTATTATTTTAGTCAGTAGAAAAAAGGAATGACGCAAAGAGCTCGTTATGGTTCTGATATGCATCAAATCTGACAGCCCGTCTGTTTTATTTGATGGATATGTTACATATGCACCGTGGTGGTATAGAGTGACTGCCACTGGAAATCTCAAAGGTCAATTTTAGCACTAACCCCGCAGACCTTTTCTGAACTTTAAGCAACAAATGTCAAGATTTTTCCAGTAGAAAATATTTCTGGAGAGCAGTATGTAATATCTGGCTTCAGACTGCAGTAATGTTGGCCAGAGTAAAATACTGTACTTGTGTGAAAATCTGGAAACAAAAAAGGCAACCGTAAACCACGACTGCTGCTCAGTCGGCTGTCGCAGCAGTGCCACACTGCCATCTAGTGGACAAACACTGTTTTTGGGGTTATTCAACTTCGAGTGGAAGTACATGGGTAGCCAAATATGGTTGCAAAACCTGTAAGTGAAGTAACAGTATGATTTTAATCTAATAATATACACATTGAAGTCACAGATGTGGAATTAATTGTTCAGTTTTTGTTTTTCAGTAAGTGACAAGCAAAGGAAAACAGAGAAAAGCACACAGTGTAATCACTACATTAGAGCATGCCCTGCTTTCACAGTTGGCCTGAATCCTCCATGCATCCTCCATCATTCGTACTCATACTCCCTGCTGTATTGCAATAAAGAATAAATTAATTTGGCAGTGAGTTGATCCATTAACCACCTATTGGCCAAGGTCACAGCCCAGTTATATCGAGTGATCCTCATCCTTCACTCAAATAATATCTATCCAAATGCCATATCAGATACTGTATTAGGCGAATCAAGCATGAGAGAGAGAAAGATAAAAGGTTTGCTGATCATGCAAATTCATAAACTTTTTAGTGACTGGAGACTGCAGGCCATGACTGAAATTCAAGAGAGTGCACATTTTTATACATTTGCTTTAGACTGTAAGTGCTTATTGTTTTCATGATCAATCTTTCAGCCAGATTAAAGCTGTAATTGGCTAGTCTTTGAAAAATAGAAGGCCCCAAAATTGAAGGTAGCATCTTTTAGGTGTGTTTTTTTTTAGAATGAATAAAAAAAACAATAAAAAAAACAAACAATAGTCAGATCATTATGACAAAAAAAACCCATCCTCACAGTTGTGATGTAAAACACAAGTGTCCCTTCTCTTTTTTGTGCTTTAATCATAAGATGGATTCATTTAATTAGCTCCTTCTTATGCCTTGAAAGCTTGCTCTTACTGCCCCTATGATTGATTGAGACTGTCTTCTGCGTAGTGATGCAGATCCGGGGGGAAGAATAGACACATCTCTCACTGTTACATTACTTTCATGATCACAGTGAGTTCCTAATACCTCACAGTGTGTGCACGTTAACTCATGTAAAAGCAGAAATTGTTGCAGCTTCTTGTGTAAAATACCTCAGGTATGACTGGGAAGGTGCATCCAGAGAGGCAGTAATGAACCTAAATTAAATTGGGACTGTTTCCCTGCAATATTATCCATGACATCAGCAGCTGAGTGATGATTACCCATCGAAGGGTGACAGCCTCTGACAGGTTAACTGATAGACATGATTCCCCTCTCACTGTAAGGTGCACAGCTCTGTGTTTATAATTGTGCCTTTCCATCACCGCAGACACATGTCAGCCTGTGAAATATTGGCAGTAAACTAAAAAGGCTGTTGGGCTGCGTGCTTGTCAGACCTGAGGAGATTAATAGATACATGTATATTATCACTGATGAGCACAAAGTTACACAACAGGCCACACAGCATCAGTCCAGGGTTTGGGGTTACTGTGGAGAGAAATACTCTTTTTTAAAATCATTTTCATTATAACACCTATAGACATAGACTACAGCACAAATACACAAAAGTATCCTCAACATTCTTTATATTCTAGGGTAAAACCCACTCCTCAGATAACACCCTGTGAGCAAGCACTTTGTGACCGTGGGAAAGAAAAACTCTATTTTAACAGGAAGCAAACATCAGACAGAGCTAGGCTCAGGCAGGGCCAGACATCAGCTCTGACTAGTTGGGGTTTGTGGAGAAAGAGAAAATAAGAAAGAGAGGATATTCATGAAAACAGATCTCAAAACTGTTTAGAAAAAGCTCTTTACTTTGTTGCTCAGAGACTGAATGCTCACTGATTATATTATAATGTGTCCTGTTTGTTCGCAGTGCACAAAACCAACTGTGTTAAAAAACAGATTGAGGAAGGCTAATTAAAGTCTTACTTAGAGTGTTGAAATTCTCATTTAACTCTCCATGGTTGTAAGTGTATTACACAAGACACTGAAGCAATTACTTACTGTAGTTAAAAAAAAAAACTACCTCAAATTAACTTTCCTGCAGATCAAAAAATCTACCTCAAATATCCCGAAATTAAAACTTGCTATGTTGACTTGCATTTACTCTTTTACATTTCTCATCAATAAAATTTCATTAAAAAAAACTGACCTGGTTCTGATTAGCCCTGAAATGACTGCAAAATATCCCTCCAAGCCTAATTATATCTAACTTTAAGTAAATCTTTTAAAACCTCAGTGAAAGCCAATGTGTTGGAGAATAAAATATGACAGTTGAACTAATGCTTGGTATTTTATTTCAGTAAGTAGCAGGCGCCTGGAAAATCACTTGTGATTCATGGAGACAGAAAACTGGGTTTGTTTTTATCTTGACGCAGCACTTTGTGACGGCAGAAATCATGTTGTTATTCTACTGACAAACTGCGGCCTGTCCCACCTCAGCCTGAGAGTGAGGGATGATGTCTTCAACATCAGAATAAGCTCTGCACAGTATAAGAACGGAGCAAACTAAAAGAGTTAAAGGAAGGTGACAGTGGGGGGATGCTTAAGCTCAGGTTGTACATGTGCTTTTTGAAACAATACTCAGTGCTGTGTTTTATTATTAGCTTGAAAGAAAAACTCATTTGTTTTAGAGTCTGTTTGGCTCCTCACCATTCTCAATATTTTGCAGAAGTAAAGGCTTCCCGTTTAAAATGAAATTAAATGATGTATTTTAGATTGGCTGAAATTTGTGTTGTTTTTGGTGACTATATTAGCTCCAGTTGTAAATCTGTATTTTCAGACAATTTTTACTGTCATTGGTCATAAAACTATATTTGCTACACCATTTTCAAAATACATTAATTTGATTATTTAACTAAATTACTGCTGGAAAGGTTCAAGGTTCAAATCTACGTATCCAGCTGGCTTTGCTGCAAGTAGAGATGCAGAAGCACATCCACAGTCATGCCGTATAATTGAATATTACCCGTGACCCACCCCTCTCTACCACACTTGTCCTGTGACATGAAGCGAGTATGTGCATTTATGGCTGACACAGCATTTGCAGTGGAGTCGTGAGGCTGGATGTCCTTCTGGACTCAATCACCTGAACACAGTGGGAAAGGATAATAGTGGGGAGGAGGTGTGAGATGAGACGCGAGGGGAAAGAAACAAACACACGAGCTCTGCGGTCACACAAAGCACTCCAGCATGACTAAACTGGGAGAGTGACTTCCCCCTGCACCACAGGCAGCGTTGTGCTGTTCCTCCACTCGCAGCACGAGACACACACTGTTTCTGTCACATTAGAAGCACAGTGCAGTCTCTTCAGCAACCAGTAGCTGTCTCAGCGCCTGTCCTCACTCAGAGAAAGTAAGAGAAAGGATAATCCAGTGCAAATGAGGACTGAGTCATGGCATAAGAAGAAATAAAGAAAAGGAGTGGAGCATAAAAAAGATGAAATTCAAAGTCGAGATAGCCAGTGTGTGTGTCAAGCTTTTAAAAGCAGACTGAACCCTGGATGAATGAAGGAGGGGCAGGAAATATAGAGGCTGTGTTATCCATTAGGAAGCAAGGGACAGCGGTCAGTAAAGGACACTCAGAACTCCACCTCCTCCCTGTGCCGAGAAGGAACTTACGCGTGGTAATGACTGGGTCTAAATCCACTAGCAGCTGAACCAATGTGCCAGCCTGCAACTGTACGTCTCTGCCACAGCACAGCAGCGCTGCAGAGGATTTGGCAGCACAGAGGATCTGCCAGAGCGTGCACAGATTTTGGGGTGGGGTAAACTCAGATGGACACTCTGCTGCAACAGTCTGGAGATGGGTAGAAGAGGAGGAAGAAGAGCGAGGAGTATTTGAATCTGACTTTTTGAATCTCTAGAGTTTCTGAGTAAGGGGGCAGATAAGGTGCACACGTGGACTGAAGGGTGGACAGAAGTAGGGGGAAGGTGTGGATGCAACAGTCCTCTGCTCACTCTTCCATCAAGGATCCCTGCTGTCCTCGTTATCTGCTCTGCACCTTTTGGTGGTCCACAACCCTGTGGGCCAAGTCTGCAGGCATGGACCGAGGCTGAGTAGATGCTGCTGCCTGACAGGGAGTCTGTGAGACGGCCGTCAGTTCCTCCCCTCCCTGGTTCCCTTCATGCCGTGCTGTGGTCTGGGCCATCGCCGGAGAGCAGAGCTTCCATATGTGAGTTTGTGGCTCTGATGCTAATTTATCACACAGGATAGACTATATGTGATAGTGAGAGAATAAGAGGCGACGAAGCCTACAGTTGCCAGCACGTGTGCATAGACTAATTGTTTCAGGATGAATAATTCAGAGGCTATTTGGCAGGTGTTTCCATGCATGCACAACTTTACTGAAAATGTCAGCACTGCTTGAAAGCACCAGTCTGAAGAGTCAGTGGATGCCTGCCAGCTTTTTCCCTCGATGTTGATCGCTGTTGTCTGCTGCTGTAGATCTCTATCCTGAAACAATCCTGAGTGCTGCAGGATGTAACTGAAATATTTCAGTTGCCTGAACTGACCTGACAGTTTTCTGCAGAGCTCTGTTTTCACTCTGTATGCTGCCAGAGATGATAAATGTTTTATTTCATATTTATTCCAGGGTTTGGACAGAGAGCTGTAAGGTGGTAATGTTTTTGAATGCTGTGGGTTCACACTGCAGGAACATGCTCTGTTGACAGTTTGACTTTATTGGGTTTTGCTTGTTTATTTCTTGCGTCTTTTATGTGTTACTGTCTGCAATCAGAAGCTCATTACAACGAGTCTACTGTGGCTGTTCGGCTTAATGAAATGCAGTGAGAGGAAAATGTGGGTGTTTTTCTTCTAATAGCTACGACTCCGAAATGGAAAATTTGATGACACATGCATTTATTTCTCTACTGTCCTGTGCATTCTTAATCCTGTCAGTCAGCCACAGTGGGTTTCTGTGCACCTCTTTATGTACGACACAAAGAAAGGGAATATTTTCTGCTTTCTGCAGCCTCCAGTGAACTGTTCATCAATAGAGCAATGTAAAAAATAATCATGTTTTCCCTCTTCCACGATTCCCCAGTACTGCAGAAAAAGACAAGCATTGCATTTTGCCACTAGATGGCCACATTTCACTTTTCACTCTTCCACACAAACACATACTGTACATGCAGATCTATCTTTTATACACAGAGGGAATATCCCTCACTGCCATTAAAGCCCAAAGATAAAGTTTTTATGAGGCAGACTTTTTTATATAATTATCTAAAATGAGTTATGAAGTCATCCACAGATTTGAGATGGTAGCTCGTTCACCTCTGGGACAAAATGTCCTGAGCACAAAAAACGTAAGTGTGACGAAAACTGTGACATCTAAGCACATAAAAGTCTTAACGGCAGTGTGAAGTCATCCTTGATTTTTTTTACAAGAGTAAATATTGAAGCGTCAGTCAGCAACAGTCAACTATAGCCACGTTTTAATTAAAACATGCAGTTTTTGAAGATTTGTTTTTTTGTGTCATGTGAAAGTAAACTTCATATGTGGGTTTTTAAATGTTGGGCAGGCAAATATTTAAATTTTTTAGACAATAAGTGATACATTTATTAGGAAAAAACCCCACAATTATATAATTAAATGTTTTATCCCAATTCAACGTGAAAGTAAACCTGAAGTTTCATGTGAACTCAAGCTGCTAGAGCAGCTGTTAGATTGTGGCGGTCATATACATAATAACACCCTCTACATTAAATGTTACAGACTAGACATAAACAGAGACAACAATAAAAAAATGTTTTAGTAGAATATTTAAAAATATTTTTTAAATCAACTTTAAATTTGTGCCTAATTTAAAATGTCTAAAAGAAACCCTTTAACTCAGTAATACGTAACCGTTTTTTTTTTTTCTTAATTGAGAGCTAGTGATGCTCTAAAGGAACTCTTCATGATTACATAAATAAATTAGTATCACTCAGTTGTTCCAAAAAAGAACTCATGGGTTCATAATTCATTATGTGATACTGAGTGAGCGGCAAGGAATACACCAGTTGTATCCCCCAAATTCAGCCAGAAGCAGACTTCTCTCATTCAGAGAGCCCTTTGAAAAGGGTCCAAGACATTTGGGCCCATTATGACATCGTCTGTCTTGAAATGCTTCTGACCTGGAACAACAGCTCTATCCCAGATATTACAGAGAAGGAAAAAATGCCAGTGTGGTCCTGTGCACATTGCTCTAGTTTGGTTACGCGCTCTGGTTTTGTGTGACATGTGCTGCAGTAGGCTGGATCAACATTTACTGTACAACTGAGTAAGCTTTAATTTAACTGATGAGTGGATTAGTGTAGGACCAGCTGTGGAAACGCCACACCGGAGCATCTAAGCCCCATGTGTGAGGTGTTTGCATGAAAACAAACCATTCGCTGTAGTGGAGTATCACTGGCAGCATGTGTTTGTGTTTAATGACTGTGCACGAAGTAAGCATGGAGAAATTAATATAACGAGTAGAGATTTTGGCAGAGGGCAGTGCAACGCTGAACTTTAGTGGACCCTAGCTGCCGTGACACGGCACTCTTTCTATGACACTCTTCTCACATGTTTCCAATATGGAGCACCAAACCGCCGTTTTACGTCTGAAATGGGGCGGAACACAATTCTGCTCTCGATGGAATGTGGAGTACGGAGACCTGGCCGGATGGGACTCCGTCTGACAGAGCGAATAGCCAGCCTCAGACACTCCTCACGGAAACTCAGTTAATTGAAGACAGCAGGGCCCACTCCATTCCACATTTTGTTTGCTAGGCCTTCTTGCTTGCATGATGCAGCACCAGTAGCTAGTGACATCTGGGGAAACCAACCTGAGCTCTGTTCCTGGAGTATAAATACTGATAAACTCTTTAAAGGGACATGATATACAATGTAGCACTGTGCCTTTTGTGTATTCAGTGATATGGTGAATGTGGCTTAATAGAGTGTTGCGAGGCACTTCCAGGTGTGCTTCAGGATTTTGTGGGAATATTAATGGATTATTCATCTGCCAGAAAGTTAGTTTGTATGTACTCACTTCCCAGCCATCAGGTTAACAAAGACGTCATGTTCTATTTGATAAGACTCAAAACTAGCGACTGAGCACATAAGGTCATTAGAAAAGTGTTTGCTGAGGTAACAGAGAGAGTAAACTGTCAAGTTGCCCCCTGGTGTACGTTAAAAAGAATGTAGGTTTAAGACGTGTGTTTTTAGACCTGGATGCAATGTCCACCTGCAAGACCATTTGATGGATTACATGAACATGTATAAGGAGGCAAAGTATATGCTAGCAGAGGGATGATACATTGCATTAAAAGGAAATCCAGGTGTCATGCTATGTATCTAGACATAACCTCCAATTAGACTGTTTAAACATGCCTTTGTCTGATGCTATAGTAAGAGTTGACCACATGTCAGATGACATAGAGGCTGTTTTCCGGCTGGACACAAAATATACACAGTGGACACTGACCTAATTGTTATTGACAGCTGTCTGAGGCTATGCAGCATGGCTGTGAGCTACCTGCTAACTTTAGCATGGTACCAAGTTAACAGAAACACTGCTAATATGGTGATGATTCTGATGCTTACTGACTTAAATTACCATGTTAACCACATCATGTTATTATTTGATTTTAGCACAAAACACAAAAGGCTGATCTGGTTGTCATGTGATAAAATATACTTCATAAGAAAGATGTTTGGAGGTAAATAAAAAAAATGGTGATGAAAATTCATCCTGCTGGGACATGAATGTCTACGGTTCATAGAATAGTTGTTGAGAGATTTAAAAGAAAACAGAAACGTGGACCTCATGGGGGGAGGAGAGGAAACGTCAGGGATCATAAATATCAGGAGTAGCTGCGCTTTTAACATTTTGTCATGGTGTATTCGAGAGATGTAGCTATGTAGAAGGTAAGTAAAAACTTTGACCTGTTAGGTGCACTAAAGAAACCAGACAGAGGATGAGAAAATACTGGAATATTATTAGACAACTATCATTTTTTCCCAGAAACAATTGCGTCTGTGTGTTCTTGTGGTGAGTGAGCTGAGCTCCCATGACAAAAGGGTGATCTGGAATTCCCAGTTTTCCAGGCATCGGGATGGACGCCCAGATAGGAGTGCCGAGCCAGCGCAGACTAAACTGGAGCAGGGTTTCCTTGGCAGCAGGCATGCGTTTTTTCACTTATCCAGAGAATATGGAAATGTCCGGGAACTGAGCCGCTAATTGGCCACAGAGGCTCTGAAGAATGTCTTGGATTTAGGTGGATTTTTTTTTTTTACTGTGTTTACGTCACAGCTGGACTGGAAAGTGTGATCTATACTGTATCTCTGGAAGCCTATGAAGAGTATAGCTCCAGCCCGGAAACACTGATGTCAGTGACACATTGCGCATTGACCCCGTTCAAGTTACGGCTGGCAATCTGAATTTTCTCTCAAACTCTCAATGGTCTGGAAATAGTGAAGTCATGGGTAAGGAGATGCATCCCCCATCCTAAAAAATGTACTGTACTTATTTCTCAGCAATCTTCCTAATATGTCTACAATAAAGCATCACTGTCACTACCTGGCTCAAAAGTATGTGACAAGAGGGAGGCCAACTAGGGGCTTAAATGACGCCAAATGTGTAATTAGAGAAATGAAGAAACAATACAATAGGGTGTATCTGTCAGCAGGACAGTACCTTTGCACTGTCAGTGATGAATGAGTGTGAATGTGAAAAATTAAGAACAAACAAGAAACTGTCAGCCAGCCAACCAGGTTAAGGTCTGCTTTATATTCTCCTGAGCTCAGCCCATTCAGGTTTGTTGCATGAGGAAACTAGAGCTACACTCAAACACACAATAAAACATAATAAAATGTTTTTTTAATTGCATTACATCTGTGGCAGCTCATTCACTGTGTGCAATGCTCCAGTCAATAGAATAGAATAGGATAGAATAAACCTTTATTATCCAACAGATGAGACATTTCGGTGTTACATAGCTCTAATAATAAGGAAAAATAAAACAAAAGGAAGACACAAAGTGGTCCTATATACATAACCAGCAAAATGTAGCAAAATGTTGCACATTGTTTTTGGGTTTGAACCTCTGTTCAGCTCCTTGAATTAGTTTCCTGGAAGAACTGAAAGACAGATCCAACAAGGAAAGACAACAAAGCATGCATGCAGCATGAGGCCACCAAACATCAAAAGTCATTGTGAGCTTGACACAAATACTGCATGACTATAAGATCTATGGTTGGGTCTTCTTTAAAGGCCACATAAAAAAAGCTGTGGGGAAAATCCTGAGGAAAGCATGAAGACCTGTACCAAATTTCATGCCGATACCTCTATACCTCCAAATAATTTACCAAAATTACAAGGGACCTGTAAATGTAAGGACTTTGCAGGCACTGGAATATATTTAAATGCATATTGTGTTACCAGCGTTGTTCTTGGCGAATGTAGTCCCAGTTGACTTCAGATAATCGACTAGCTCCTCTGTCTATAATTTAGTCCCTGACGTCCTCTGACAGCTCTTTGGTCTCACTGATGGTGGTTGAAATGGGAGAAACTGATTCAGTGGACAGGTAGGCTTTAGACACATAACGAGTTGAGGTCAGGAGTCTGTGACTGATTGGCTTTCAATAGGTGGGAGCCAGAATCCTGGCTAGGCTGTAGGGGATCATATACTTATTTCAATCAATGCCATGAAAAATGACTTTTAGCCCTTGTGGGATGTTTGTCTGGAGTTTTTCTGGATATTCTTTGTTTCTGCATTAAAACAAACCTACCATAAGAATGAGTTACTATTCATTTCTTTTGAAGTGAGCAATTTTACATGTTAAGCAGGGGATCAAATATATTTCCCACACTGCCTTCACTTAATCTTTATTTTTAGTTTTCAGTTTGCTTCTAACATACCTTGTGCTGACTGTAATTTTCTTCTGCTAACAGCCCACAGATATTATGAAATCATGCACATCGTGCTGACATAAGAGTGCTAGCAGAGTCATTTGCTCAGCTCACACCCATTAAATTGGCACCTCTGATAGAAAGGGCACCCAGGCCAAACTGAGCATCACTTAAAACAGGAGCAGATGTTCTTTGAGGCCAATTAACAGCAGAGAGATGCAGACAACCTTGTGCACCAGAGGAGGGCTGCTGGCCCATATGGATACTACAGACAGTTAATTAGAGTGGCAGATGTTAAAAATGGACCGGGAGCCGAGTAACGCAAGAGTTTTCACTATATGTTTGTAATTTTGTGGTTTGCATTGATTATTTTAATGAGCTGGTCTCACTGTAGCCAAGATTTTCCACAGTAAAGTAACTAGATAGTACAAGTGGAAATTAAAAAGAGCCTCAGATATTATGTGAAGTGTTCGTGTATAGAGGTGCTGTAATTAGTCAATGAATTTGTCTGTCAATCAAAGGAAAGTTAACCGACGCCTTTGTTTGTCAAAAATCCTTCAGCTACAACTTCTCACAGGTAACTGTTTTGGGGGTTTTTTTAGCCACAAATGACCATGGCAGAGAAATCAAGTAAAAAAAAAAAAAGCTTTCATCACACTCTAACTGAAGAAAGAGCACATCTTACATATATTTGAAGACAATTAAGAAAAGACTCACACAACACCCTTCCCTTATAAAAGCTGCAAGCTGTTTTGGCACCTTTTTAAATTCCTTTTCAAACACTAGTTGTTCTGCTTGTTTATGTGCGGTCTGTAGACTTTTCTGCCACTGCTGATCCAGAGATCTGCCACTGCTCTGTGGCTCAATTTCACCCAAGTGCAGCCACTCAAATCAGCATTTACAGCCTCAGAACTCTTCACTGATCTTTTATGAGTAGTCCGGATCAACTTGAACAAACAGACTGCGAGAAGTGCGGAGAGGAGATGTTGGTGAGATTTTGCAGAGGAAGCTACAAAAGTCAGAAAAGCATTTAGTGGCTTGATCAGAGAGCAGTGCAACCATTTACCTAAGAGATTAATAAGAGAGTCGCAGAGCATTTTCTTACTGTCTGTCATGCTATTTATCTCTTAGCACAGTGGTACCATGACAACAGGTACCAGCTGGGTGAGAAGATGTACCCCAGAGATTGAGGGAGAGATGGAGGATGCTAGAGAGCAAGGAGGGAGACTGACTCTAGGTAGGTGGCAAAAAGCAGGGAGGAAACAAAAAACAAAGGATGATAATAAAAGGAGAGGTGCCTACAGAAGATGAAGATAAGGTCAGTCACTTTAAGTTTTGCTCTGGTGCTCCTGCTTATTTACTGCTTGATATCTGTACATGTCGGTGACCTGCCAGTCAGGGCTCTCCTCCAAAGACTCAGTATGTTCATCCTAATACTTCTATAAGCTCACCCTGGGGAGCTGGCCACAAAGATCTGATTGGGCGCGTGCTGTGGCTCAGCAGGGCGGGGTTAAACCTGCTGGGATGTTTCATATTCATACTCGGCTCGAATACATAATCAGTCCATCAGGTCACTGTGTGCTGTCAGGAGGAAAAGACTCTTGAGTTTTGCTGGATATTTCTGGACTTTTCTAGACTTCTAACGTAGCCTGAAAAAAACAAAAAACTTGAAAACTCTGCGCGTGGCGTGCAGCGCTCTGATCCTCTGACAGATGCTGGATTCAGTTAAAGCAAGCGTTTCGGGCTCGCGGGTTTGCAGGGCACATGATGACCAATGGCTGAGCGTGACGTGCCCCAGGCCATCGCCCCTGATCCCGCACAGACCTCCTCACGCAACAGGCTGCGGGGCTAAAATCTGCTGAGGAGGGGGCTCCTCTCACCACGTTACTGGCCTTCCTCTCGTTGCCATGATCAAACAAACCAAGAATAAAAATGTCTCGTGGGTAAGTGAGGTGTGCTCCTGTAGAGTGAGTGTGCTCCCCTTCTCTCTGTCATGTGTGTTTTTACTATGTATTCTGTGGCATTTGCAAAACAGCTAAAAGCGATGTAACATTTCGCATCACTATTGATATGATTTTGTGGTTTAACAGATTATGCAGAGGCTATTACAGTGTGTTTTCATTGATTTTTTTTATGCTTCTGTACTCAGTGGCTATTCCAAAGTGAGGCTTAGAGATTTAGGTATTATATAACTACAAGCTACTACATACCCACTTTATGAAATCTGGTTATCAGTCTGCCAACTCTGCCTCTGCCAGGAAATACGCCAGATGTTGATGGGTTGAAATTGTTGTTGATGAATAGTGCATTCTTCTTGTTTTTTGTTTTTTTAAATAAAAACAGCAGGTAAACTGGCACCTTTTATTAAGATGTCATAGTTTTGTTTGTTTGTTTTTTTATGTGTGTGAGTTTGATGTCTGAATCTTTACCAGAGAGACGGATCAGGGCAGATTAGAATGAGACTGGCTTTGCAATGATGAAATCAGCTACTTGGGAAAATGGGGGTGGGGCAGGGAGGAGAGAGTAGGGGATGGAGGTATGTTTACTATCAAATCTACTTGATTCTGTCTGTGGTCATTTTTCTCTTTCTCATTCTGCAGACACACGACCTAGCAGACACTCACACAGCGTATACATTTTACGATCTCTCTTGCTGCTGAAGTTCTCGTAAGTCATGTGCAAGTGACACCATAACAGTGCGAGGAGCCTGGGGCTTGTTTCTCCTGCTTATACACCATATGTTGAGCTCTCCTAAACAAGCGTTCATGTTTTACTCTGTGAATGTTTTGCATTTCTGTCCAGTATATCGTACATGTGCACATGTGCATGAATCGAGATGTGCTTATGTGTTTTCCTCCGGAGGGAAACACTGCTCTACTTTCCCTCAACCTACCCATATGGCAAATATGTCATGCTGCTGCTTTCTACAGCCCAGCTCTCTGTCCTCACTCTGACTGAGCCTGACTTTTTCTACAAAGAGAGCTGGAAAGTTGTTTGTTTTAAAGTCTGGTGAACTAGTAAAGAGGCTAGTAAGGAGAAAAAACATGCACTTTAGCATTGTCTTTGTTTAGTTTGTTTTCTTTATGGCTCATGATATCAAAGAGATAGTTCCCCCTAAAATCCAGTTTACATGTTTTTTCACTTGGCGGTAGAGCTGTTTAGCTGTTTACATGATTTTAGTATAAATCGTCCAGTTTTGAAAATATGTGCTTCTAAGTTGATTGCCATCTCTCATATATAATTGCGTTTCAATGTCTTTCAAGAAATTAAGACACAGTTAGTTTAAAAAAAATGTAGCCAGTAGGAACTATTACCGTTCTACAGAGCTACCCACCAGCCATAACTGTAATCAGAGGCTCATGTTAGTGGAAGTTTGACAGGCTGTAAACATTAATTAGTTTCCTACCTCTGCTAAACTAGTTGTGTTTTTTGGGGGGTTTTGCAACGTAGACAACATAAAGAAAATGTCATTCCTGGATTTCCTTGGTGGGCTTGTAGTTAGCATAGAAAAACCTTTGCAAATGAAAAGTGATTTATCTTTTGACAACTAAATAATTCACCACATTTCATTAAAGTCTGGCTACTAGAATTTATGAGTTCCTGTATTTAAGTGCATTTAATCTGATAGTGGTACAAAAGATGACGTCAAAACCAGACAATCAAAGAAATATTACATGGAATTTCATCCATCCAATGCCAACATCAGAAAGAATATCAGCAATCTGAGATCAAGACATGAAATTGAAAATAAGATGTTTTCTGTGTAGAAGGAAAAATGTTTAAAGTTACAACATTAATTAAGACTATTGCAAACATACCAAAGCATACGGTCTGCTTCCTTTGTGTTATTAGCTAAGTTCAAACTGAAACACAGTATATTACTGCCATCCTGGTCAAAGCTGTTGGTTGTTTTTCGTTATAGTGGAAATTGTAATATGACTGAACATGAACTGGTTAAAAAATGATTTCCAGCCCAAATCTAGCCACCAGCTGTTGCCCAAGTGCTGGAAGGACAACAACTTTGCCACATGAACTGAAAACCTTTGCCTTTTTTTCCTCCTCCACACTTAAAATTCAACTGACAATATAGCAAAACTGCTTACACATACGTCAATTTGGTATTAATTTTATTCAAAAACTCTTGACCTCCCTGATGCAGTTGCAGCACCTCTGCAGTGCACTGATCCCAAGTATCTCCTTGTCTATGCAATAAGCCTAATGACGTTGAGGGCCACATTCATAATCACTGGGGTGGGCAGTGTCAGGCGGATTAGGACTCCAGATGGTGCTGTTACTGCCTGACTGTCTGTCTGGCAATGAATGTACAGCTGCAGGAGGTCACATGTTTTTACTACAGCGGTCAGCTCTGCCTCTGCAGCCGAGACACGCAGCATCACAGACTCCTCAGTGGCACTACGGCTGACTGTCACCTCTAACAGTGATACAGTGTTTCTGGGGTTTTAAGGTATGCTTATGTGTGCAGTGGGTGTGTTTTCAGTCTGCCTTTTATAGCACTGCAAAGTTTAGTGGACCATGCAACAGATGTCACGCTAACAAATTAAAGCTTAATGCCCGGTCTGGGAAAGAAAAACACTTCAGAGCTAACCATGACACCACAGAGGTTAAACACTCAACTGTGTGTGTCTGTCCACTCATGCCCGGGTCACTGTGTGGGTGTGATCTGCCTTAGAGAGACTCTCCCGCTAGCTTCACTCCACGCGATCCATGACACTTGCTGCTGAAGGAGCTCTCAAGTATACACATCTCATTTCCTCTACTAGATATCACCTCAGCAGTGACACCGGTTGCATTTAAGAGCAACTCCCCAGGAAGCACAGCAGTCAGTGTTATCCCTTTTGACTGAAGCAGAGTGGTTGGCTTTTTTTTATGCCAGGCGTCAGCTGCTTGCACCCCTGGGTCATGGTACTCTGAACAAAAACCAGGGGATTTGCATAATTCATTACAGTCGCTGTGGAGCGGAGAGGCGACACAGGTGTCCCGGGCATTGTGGGAGAACGAGCATGTC